>JASDQU010014510.1:153207-170956 GCA_032191745.1 Picea mariana | reverse complement strand
AGTTTTGAGATCCAGTTTTCCAGCTGACAGCGGTCACCGAGCTCATCCGGGATCGTTGATTTTGGTCATTTCATCCGTGCATGCAGCAGATCTGCTGTCTTCTTGCGGTCACGGGTATTTCTTTGTCATTTGATTGTATTCCAGTCTAGATCCCTGAGATCTGACTGACGTTTAGCTGATATATTTCAGTAGGCGATTTGTATTCCCACGCATGCACTGATATTATTCATAATATTGAGTTATTGGTCTTATCTGCTATTGCATGCGTCATTTTATGATTGTAATACCTTTGTTATGCTACATGCAACTATGAGAACCTACATGCAACAATAATAACTGACATGCAAACACTTTAAACAAGATCATCTACATCAAACCCTAAAACGCATCCAGAAACCCCCAGTGTATCAGATTTGCAGCGAATATCTTGATCATCCGGATCAGGGATATTTCATACTGGCCTACTCTTGGGAACGGGACATCACAAACTAGCCCTAGTTTCCTTGTTCTTGATAGCAGTGAGAGGCATGACTGACTTACATTTCAGGCGGGCAGAGCTCATCTTCTAATTGTTTCTATGTTTTGTCATGGTAGGGCATCCATTGCCTCTCCTAAGACTAGGCTCTAACACAACATCGCCCTTCATGGCAAGCTTTTGCTTCTCCATATCCTAAACCTCCTCACCTACAGAAATATTCTAGTAATCAAGCCCTATCCTTTCCATGAGCCACAATCTCCTCTCCTGTGCTCTAGAGTCTTCAGGAGTCATAGCCACATGCCAAAGACAATCAACAAGCCTACCCCAACAAAGATTTGGAACAATGTTTCCAGCAAAGATGGTAAACAAGCTCCCTATGATAAGTAAGTCATCCAAATAACCTCCAATCCATCCCAACTTTGCATACCTCCCTATCATCATTAAACCAGATTGTAGAGCTCTAAAAAGGTAGAAGTTAAAAGTAATTAGAATGGCAACTGCGAGGGGAGAATTTTTCTTCTATTCCCCCTTCCATCCCATTCACCTCCCACATGCAAACTGTTAGTTTCTCTTCCCTTCACTTGTTGACATGATGGCACCCCATCTGAGACTTCTTGAGGGTCCCTATCTACAATCTGTAAAATTTCAGACCCCACCCAGTTTCAAGTCTCATTGATTTTTATCAGTGTTTAATGCCCAAAACCCAGATTTATGACAGCCATAAATACTCAGCAAATAAACATAATTTTCAGAACTGAAACATGAGGACTCTGAACAATATTTAATGCAGAAATAAAATATATCAGCGACACAATATTCAGAAAAATATTTGCACAAAGATTTTTTGTCTAACAGCGACCCGGGAAAAACCCACAAGGGGAAAACCAGTGAGAGGGATTTTTATTATTCAGAGCTTCAGAGAAAAATTCTTTTACAGCAGTCTTATTTTCAGCAAAAATTCACAAACTTATCTCAGAAACTTCTTGAGCAAAACTCCTTCAGAACAGCCCCAAACTGCTCCTCAATTTCTGTGCCAGAAATCTGTACTGTTGTATGGCTGTCACAGCATTAACTGTTGTACGGATTGTCTCGAAATTTGTGCCCAGAATTCTAGAAATTCGTGCCCAGAAAAACAGAACTGTACGGCCCTCGTTTTTTGTGCGAATGGTTGTACGGACTATACGGAAATCTCTTCAGAAAAACGTGACCAGCAGTCACTTCGATTTCTGTGCAAGGAAAACCAATATGGCAGCCTTGGAATGTGTGCCAACCTCCTTAGAAACTTTGCTGTTGCTCCTCTCGATTTCTGTGCATACAAAAAGATGGTACGGCCTCTAGAAATCTGTATGGTACAGCCTCCAAATTCTACTGTACTTTGCCTCGATTTGCATGCTAGTTTGCTGCCTTGAAATGCGTGCCTCCAACTCTGCAAATGGCCTCTCTTTCTCAAGCTCAACCTCCTCTCTTTCTTGCTCTCTCAAAATGAATGAACAACCCAACAATGGGTGTGCCCTCCAACCCTAATCGACTCAATGAAAGTAGGTGAAAGGTTTTGTAATCCAACGGTGGAGATTGGATTAGATGAGTGAATGAGATTGAGTGTCCATTCATTCACCCCATTTACTTAAGTCATAAAGTCACCTTTTAATTTATCTCTCATAAATTAAATGACTAGGGTCCACATTAGGCACTTTCTCACCCCTTAGGCGCCTAGGTGATGAGAAACACTTGCCTAGGTACTTTTTAATTATTTTAACACAATCCATGTATAGGCCTCATCCGCTAGGCTGGCTATCATCGCCCCAAATTCCAAAGAGTGCATATCCTTCCATCTTGTTTCGAAATTGGTCTCTTGATTACTTGCTCCAAGCCCAACAAGGTGATCAATAGGTCTATTTGTTGTTCATTTGACATGGGAAAAAGATATGATCTGGAAGATTAGAGCATAACAAGATGTTTTCGAGCAGGTGGAGGAGCTTCCAATTAATTGTTACCTTCCCAAGATGAGATCCATCTCTAAGTTTCTTAATTGCATTAATTATAAGCTTAGAGTCATCTTCCCCCACAAGATTTTCCCATCCTTTGAGTTTTGGCAACCATAGACCCTTTTTCTGTTGCTTATAGCTCTATTGAGTTATTCGTGTCTCTTCCCTTTGATCCAATAAAGGAAACATTTGCATCCCTTCTTGTCCCTGAACATTCCTCTGATCCCCGTCAGCCCTAGGTTTCCCAAAGAAGCACCATCAAAATTAAGTTTGAGGAACCCATGGGGCAAAGGACACCAATTTTGAGGTGAGGCAACTCCTTAGAGATTGGAATTTCTAAGAGGAGAGGAGGTTCACATCCACTTGCCACTCATTTAGGATTTTAAGCTCTTGGGCACTAACTTTCTTGTCCTTACTATTCCACTTGGTGGCCTTGATTGACTCTATAGCATTGCCCATTATTCTTTGCCATATCTATGCTTTAGAGCATTCTTTGTTTCTAAAAATTCTATTATTTCTTTCTTTCCAAGTATTCTAGATTATAAATCTAGGGAGAATAGTCCAAATCCGGTATAGTATCCTACTCCCAAAGAGGTCTAAGGCCTAGCCCTCCAAAGTTCAAATGATGCTCTTTCTACCTGCCCAATCTCCTCATCAGGGTGGCCTCTTGGTCCCACAAAGCACTAGAAAATTTACACTAACTGACAATGCGTTCCTAAGTTTCCACTGCTTTACTACATAGTAAGTAGAGGTAAGGTCCCTCAAATCCTTTTCTTGCAAGTTGTCCCATGTGAGAATTTTTTCTTTTACCACTAACCATAGAAAGGACGATATTTTTCACTAGAGAGTCAGGTTTCATATCACTCCCCAAATCCATCTTTGGTTGAGAAACCTCTGCAAGATCCAACACTAGCAAGTAGGCTTTTTTCATTAAGAAATCCCCATTTTGTGTAGGTCCCCATCAAAGAATATATGGAGTATCTTTTCTTCTAATCATTTTGAAGTTCAGACTATCCCAAAGAATTTATTTCATTTCCTCTCGGATTCCTTCCAACTGTTAAATTTCAGCAACCCAGCACCCGGCAACTTGCTTCCTAGCAAACCCTTTTTGTAATAAACTTATTAAGAAGATTTTACTGAATAAAAGCGCAGCTTAGTTTTAACGATCTAAATAAATAAATCAGCGGAAGCACAACAAGGAAACCATACACATTTGCACATGTAATTTTCTGGGTAAATAACCCTAGAAAAACCCCTAAGGGAAAACCAGTACCTTGTTGATTTTATTAATATAAAATATTGGCTCTCGTCTTGGGATAATGGCCCGCCTAAGGAATAATACAAAATAACAAAATAGCCTAGCCCATCACACCTGGTTGCTACTCCTTTGTTGCTCCTTTCCTTGGACCTTGCCCCTGCACACTTGGATGAAAGTCCTTCTCCACCCAACAATGAGATCTCTTATCTCACTTTGTGTGTGTCTTCTCCTCTCACCTTAGTTGCCTTTTGTTGAATTTTCACTATGCTAGGCTCAAGCATGAGGTTTATTTCATTTTATCATTTACTTGAACCATGAACAAATGCAGCTACACCATTCACAATTGTTGCAATAACCAAGATCACAAGAAGAAACACCATGCACAAGAACACAAGAAATATCTTGGGAAAACCGTTCTCAACAAGGGAGAAAAACCCAGCAATCCTTTGCTATATTCTCAAGAGAAGATCCTCCAACCATGAAACCCTGATGCACACAAAAGGGTGCTCTACTACCTTGAACCTTGCGCCCAAGGGAGGTGCGCACTTCATCCCTAGAAGATGTACTTGCTGAAATTTCCAAATGACAAGTGACTTGTGTGTTTCCTCAATGGGGAAATCACCTTTATTTATACTAGACTGGACTGACCAAAAGTGGTGTCTATTGGCACAACAGGGCCGACCTCAATAACTCAGAAAATAATTAATTATTACAATAACCATTAATTATCTTTCACATATGGTGGAGTCAACCTGTACCCTTTACATCATAATTAGGGTTACAGGTAAATCTTACTCTCAGACAATATAGCAAGGGATCTCACACATCCACTAGTGCTCAACCACTAGGGGCACGTCCACCTGTGCTCAACCACAGGGACGTCCTACTCAACAGATCTCTATCTCACTGAGTCCACAGGAGAATCATCTAGAGCACCATCTCAAGCCTGACTCAACTGAGTCCACAAGGCAAGAGACCACACATCATAACAACTCAATCCAGAGTCTGACGCACACCCATCACATGGGCACCTTCACCTCACACAGGGGTACACATCGTTTCATCTCAATCCAGAGAGGAACGACACAACCAACTCATGGACATCCTCACCCCACACACAGGCACACATCGTCTCATCTCAGTCCAGAGAGGAACAACACACCCATCTCATGGGCACACCCAATGCATGGGCTCTCTCACAGGTCGACTCACTCACTCTGTGTCCTAGAGGATGTCTCACAAAGCTGTAATCGTCAACACCTTTTGTAATGTTAGTTTACCCTAAATCCAAAACCCTAGATCTCCAAAGTGATCAATGGTTGAGATTAGATCTCACCTTCACTTTATGATCTAATGGCTAGGATTTAATATAACTCACTAATGACAAATACTTAGCATTTGACTTAAATTAAACTCCATTAATTACAAAAAGGCATTCACTTTAATAATCAATTAATTAAAGTGAATCTCCTAAGTCTTGAAAGGCATTAAGGACAACTTCCACATTTTAGACACAAAACCAATGTGGAAGTACCTGTCCGATGCTACAAACATCAACACCAACTAGTTTGCTCTTAAGACACTACTCCCTCCATTAGGAAATGGTGCTTTCCTCCTTGAGCCTCCAATAATCTCTCACCATCTTCCAATATTGGTTCTCAAAGCTTCCTTGACCTATTAAAAGTCTTCCTCCTATTGGAATGGGGGGAGTTGTGGCCAAGAGTCTTCCCAAAAAAGGGTTGTGTCACCCCCTGCTAACCTCCTAGAAGCTATGATTTTGCACCAAGTCAATATTTTCAAGCACTATTCCAAATATAGAATCCACCAAATGGACTTCCCATCTATTTTAGATCTTCTTCACCAATCCTCTATGTTTATTTAGCCCACTAGATTTGTCTCCACAGTGCGTCCCTGGAATTTATCCATCTCCACATAACTTTCCCTCCCAAGGCCTTGTTCATTACAAACAAGGATCTAATATGCAAGCCCCCTCGCAACTTTGAGAGGTCAATGAACAAGGGGCCATTTCGTTTCTCACAAAGAACCACCCCATGAGAACTCCCACTAAAGCCAGGTTGGGCGCATGAGCACTTTGAAAGGAGCAACTAGCATAGAAAAGAGGAAAATAAGAATAGATTAAAAGACAAAATTAATGAGGAGATTATGTTAAGCTAGGGATAAATAGCGTAAAGTCCATCTTGAGAGTTTCAATTTAAGCTTTTCAAAAAAGTGTTCCCATGAGATGTATCTACCTGAGTTGTCCAAAATATCGAAAGCCCAAGTATTTCTAGTGGAGGATGCCTTGAGAAAAGCCCGACACTCAACTAATGTTCCTTTGCACAAATCTTTTTGTGTTGAAAAAGAAGATATGTGATTTATCCTCATTGACTTTACCTCCTGAAGATAGAAGAAAGGTATTCTAGAGGTTTTTAAAAGCACCAAATTCCAGGCCCAAGAATTTGTAATGGAGGGTGCCTTGAGAAAAGCCCGACACTCTACTAATGTTCCTTTGCACAAATCTTTTTATGTTGAAAAAGAAGATATGTGATTTATCCTCATTGATTTTAGCTCCTGAAGAGAAGAAAGGGATTCTAGAGGTTTTTAAAATTACCGACTTCCTTGAGAGTAGCAACCCCAATGAGCATGGTATCATCTATGAATTGGAGATGTGAGAGACAATCCTTAGAGCACATCATTATCTTTGGAAACTGCCAAACTCTTGCTTAAATTCTCATTTGTCAAGATGAAAAGAAATGTGGATTAAGGATCGCCCTAATGAAGACACTTGGCCAGGGATAAAAGCTAGGAGGGAGCTCCATTAACTAAGATAGAAAAGAAAGTTGACCTCACCAAACTAAGTATCCACATTATCTAGTCTAAGGAAAAACCAAAGGCCTCCAACATTTTGGTGATGAAGTGCCAATTTAACTTGTCATAGGTTTTGGACATATCGAGTTTCATCAACATGCCCTGTTTTTTGTTGTTCTTCATGGAGTGTAGTGTCTCATGGGCCACAATGATTCCACATGATTAGACATCAACAAATGTAACCCCTCTATTCCTTAGAGACCAACTTTTCCATAATGGGATTCATTTTGTTAGCAATAATCTTAGAAATGATTTTGTAGGAGCAATTACAAAGAGAAATAGCTCTAAATTTCTCCATCTTCCTAGTATTTCCCTCCTTAGGTATGAGAGTTATAAAGGTGGCATTGAAGCTTGACTTAAGGACCCCTCATATTCGACAAGATTTATCAAGTCGGATCTCCAAACCAACTATGTCCCAACATTCTTGATTAAAATCCACTAGGAAACCATTGGTCTAGGTGATTTTCCCACTGCCATTTCCATCAAAGCATGTTCAACTTTCATTAATTTCTTGGTTCTAGACATGGGTCACTAACTTGGGGATGTTTTCAATATCGTGTCAATTGCCTCACTTCTATTAGCATCAAGTTCACTAAGCAAATCTTTGTAGAAAGTCATCAATTCCTCTTCAATCTCCTTTGATCCTCCAATCGTTCCCTTGCCATGGGGTTGAGACTTAAAATTCTATTCTATTTTCATGAGCTTGGATTGAGTGGTGCAAAAATTTTGTTTTTTTGTACCCCTTATGAAGCCACCTTATTCTAAATTTTTGTCTCTACAAGATGTCCTCTTGTCGTGCTTGTGTGTCCAATTGTTCCATGAGTTCAACGTCATGAGAGAGAAGCTCGTTAGTTATGCCTATGTCCATAATCCTTCCCTAAACCTTTACAATTGTCACTTGCAAGTCCCTTTTGCATTTGAAAATATTGCCAAATGTGGTCTTGTTCCATTCCTTTAGTTTGACTTTAAGCTTCTTTAATTTATGATGTAGGACGAACAACATGGATCCTCTAATTTCCTCCATAGAGAGTCACCAATCATTTACATGTCTTTTGAAATCCACATGGGTTAACCACATCTTTTCAAATAAAAAAGGAGCATTGTTGGGGCCTCTCTTGGAGCACTAGTTGAGTAAAATGGACCAATGGTCAGATCCAACACTCAAAAGCACGTTGACTTCAAAGTCATAGTCAATAGTAAAAAATGATTACAAGAGGAGAAACTTGTCCAACTTTTCTACCACCAGATTATCCCCTCCCCTTCTATTATTTTAGGTAAATATGTCATTTCTGGATTCCATGTCGACCAGTGTATGTTGCTCCAAGAAGTCTACAAACCACCCACTGGCTTCCTCTAAATGCCCAATGCCCCCTTTCTTTTCCCTCAAACTCTTGATAATATTAAAATCCCCTCCTAGAATCCAATATTCTAGAGAATATGAAGTTTTCAATGAAGTCGAGGCTCTTGAGAAAACCATGCTTTTGTCCTAACAAAATGGGTTCATAAACATTCGTTAATATGCATGCCTCCCTTGCACCAACTAATTTATAAGGGCTAGTAATCCACCACATGGTGGCTAGCAACTCTCTTATCTACACCTTTTGATGATGGCCAAACCTCCCAAGAAGCCTCTAGATTCCACAATTGTCATCTCGGAGTCCTTCGAAATTAGTTTCAAGATTCCATTTAGGATCTCCCCACTACATTTGTCTCCTGCAGACAATCAATATTGTTGAGATTGTAGCAAGGAAGTTCTTCCATCATCATTACAACGTCCTAGCATGATGGAGGACAATGAAACTTAGGCTGAGTTGATTAATTAAATGATTTCCTAAGTCTAACTTAGGAAAAGAATTGTTGATGTGTTATAATCTTCAGATGACTTTATTGGGTGCCTTTTCTAAGGTTAAAGTGAAAAATAATTTAAGTTGTCGTCTTTTAATCTTGACCATTGATCTCATCTTGATGGAGAGAGCAGATCTCAGCTCTCCATCACTTTGGAGATTAGGGTTTCACTCACTCAACTAAGTATATTAGCAGATTGACTTGGCTGGGGGGCGCACTTGAGAAACAGGATTCAATTTCAGAGAGAGATTGAATTGCAGGTTTGTTGGGAGAGTTTTTGCAGGAGGACATAGGAGACATTGACTGGTGGATTGACTCATTTCTTCACCAAATCGCAGAGGTATACTTCAGATCTGACAGGGCCGTGAAGACTGACACAAGGGTGATGTAGGAGGGTCGTACGATTACGCAGAAGCTCACCTTTCTTGCTTTTGTTTCGTTCTGCGAGGTTTTGGAGGATTCTAGGAGGGTCGTACGATTATGTTGAGGAAGTTTTTGTTGAGTTTGTTCAGCTATTGACTGAGGCCGATTTATCCTTTAAGAGATCTTTATATTTTCCTGCATATTAATAAAAATCCACAAAATTGTGCACTGGTTTTCCCATCTTGGGTTTATCCGAGGACTATTGTCCAAAAATAAGTGTGTACATTTGATGTGATTGTTGTCTTCTTTACTTTCAGTTCCTCATAATTTATTTCTACTGTGTATTCAATTTATTATGAAGGAAAACCCTGAATAATCAATTAAAATTAATTTTTGATTGGTTTAAAGTGAACTGGGTTTTAGAAATTTCACATGGTATCAGAGCAGGACTGTTAAAGAGGCAGTATCACAAGTGGGTTTTCAAGATCCAAAGGAAATCTGAAGTTTTAGGCACAGATCTAAGGCAGTCGTCATCTTCCCTTGCACCTAGGGTTTCTACGCTAGGGTTTCAGCATAAAAGAGAAGCAGAGGAAGGGTTTGAGCCATGAGGGTTTGAACATAACACTTTCAGAAAATGGCCATGAGTTTGAGGGTGGAAGACATGTTACAAGGGGCTCAAAATTACCCCACCTGGAAAGAAAGGATGACAATGGTATGGGAAGTCAATGATGTGTCAGAGCATGCAGCTTCCACAGGTATAATTGAATTGATCATCTGGAAGAAAGGTGAGGCTAAGGCAAAGAGCCTGATTCTTGATGGGATAAAGGACCATGTGGTCCCACATCTCTCAGGAAAAGCTGAGGCAAAAGATATGTGGAAAGCCCCAAGTGACCTCTACCAAAACAAAAATGAAAACAAAGTGATGGCTCTACGCAAGCAATTGCGTGGGACCAAGATGGCCAAAGGTGAGGGTGTGATTCCTTGTCTTACCAAAATAACTCAAATCAGAGATGAACTTGCAGCAGTTAGGGAAAAGACTGAAGATCCTAAGTTGGTGCGTATTGCACTAAATGGTTTCACTAGGTCATGGGACGTCTTTGTCCGTGGTGTGGTAGCTCGGGAGAAGCTCCTTGATTGGCAGCGACTATGGGATGATTTTGTGCAAGAAGAGATTAGAATTGGTAAAGCAGGACCATCATCTTCAACTCGTGCAGAGGAGGAAGAAGGTTTGGCCCTTACAGGAAAAGCAAAGGGCAAGAAGAAGAAGAAAGGTAGAAAGAAAAGCATTGACTTCTCAAAATTCAAGTGCTTCCATTGTCACAAGATGGGACACTTTGCATCACAGTGTCCAAAAAGGAAGAAGAAGAATAAGCCACAAATGGCAGCTTCAGCAGCAGTGGATGAGTTTGCCAAGTCATTTGAGGAGGATTTTTGCTTCATAGCTTGTATGTCTAGTGCAGTTGTTTCAGACATGTGGTTTGTAGACAGTGGTGCATCTTGTCATATGATAGGGTGCAAAGAGTGGTTTACTAGGCTACAGGAGGGAGGCGTAAATCTAGTCATTGATTTAGGGGATGACAGGTGCTATAAGGTGCAAGGAGTCGGCACAGTCTCATTTCAGAGGGAGTCCGAGAAACCACTCTGTTTCAGTGATGTGTTATATGTTCCAGGGTTGACCAAGAATCTCATCTCAGTCTCTACTCTTGAAGACAAGGATATGAGGTCACTTTTTGTAAAGGAAAGGTATTCATCAAACCTGGTGGGTCAGGTGAGAAGATGGACAGGATGATTGGGGTTCAAGAGGAGAAGGTCTATAGGTTACAGGTTCAGCCAGGGAAAGCATTAGCAAGTATCACCACAGATATAGGTGAGTTGTGGCACAAGAGGATGGCACACATTCATTTTGGTGCTTTGGGGCATTTGAGAGAGGCAGTCATTGGATTGCCTAAGATTACAGCTGAGAGGGCATGACCCTTGCAAGGGCTATGCATTGGTCAAGTATGCCTGAAAACTCTTTCCATCTAGCGAGCACAAGTCCAAGGGAGTACTGGATCCGATACACTATGACGTATGAGGGTCGATGAGTGTGGAGTCAATGAATGGCTTCAGATACTTTGTCTTGTTTATTGATGACTACTCTAGGAAGACCTGGATTTACTTTCTAAAGACCAAGGATGAGGTCTTTGGGAGGTTTCAGAAGTTTAGAGCTCTGGTGGAAAACCAAACTGGGAGGAAGATTTGGGTCTTAAGATCAGATAATAGGGGAGATTACACCTCCAAGGAGTTTGAGGATTATTGCAGAGCAGCAGGGATTAAGAAGGAACTCACGGTTCCTTACAATCCTCAACAGAATGGAGTGGTCAAGCGAAAGAACAGGATTGTGGTTGGAGCAGCACGAGCTATGATTCATGATCAGGGACTGCCATTGTTCTTATGGGCAGAAGCGAGCACTATTGCAATATATTTGCAGAATAGGAGTCCCCACACAGTTTTGGGGAAGCGGACACCTGAGGAGACATTTTCAATTACTAGGCCAGATGTGAGTCATCTTCGCATCTGGGGCAGTGTATGCTACTGTCATGTCCCTTTAGAGAAGACGACAAAGCTGGACCCCATGACAGTAAAGGGGATACTTGTTGGCTATAGCGAGGTTTCCAAAGCTTACAGGATTTATGTGCCTACACACAGGAAGGTCATTGTATATAGAGATGTACAGTTCGAGGAGGAACGTAGCATAAGAGTCCAGGAGCAGGAGGCACAGAGTCAAAAGATAGGATCACAAGAGCAGACACAGGATACATGTGTTTAGAGGGACATTGTTGGACAGGATCATCAGGAGTGAGTTGATGATGAGGAGGAGCAGCATGATGCAGTTCCCCAAGAGCAGATTACTAGGCCACAGCCTAAGTGGTACAAGTCCACAGTCAGTGATTCTAGGTTGGCAAGCCTTCCAGAGAGGGACTTCAGATGAAGCAAACCACCAGAGAGACTTGGATATATGGCATTGATGACTCAGCTTATTGATGCTGAGCCTTCCATTTATGAGAGTGTTGCACGGCATAAGCTGTGGCAGGAGGCCATGATGGAGGAATATGCCTCCATTATGAAAAATGATGTATGGGAGGTAGTTTTGAGGCCAGAGGATAAAAAGGTGGTTGGATCCAAGTGGATCTACAAAGTTAAGCATGCAACAAATGGAAGCGTGGACAAGTACAAAGCYCGTTTCATGGCCAAGGGGTTTTCAYAGTGAGAGAGAGTTGATTACGAGGAGAMTTTCGCTCCTGTGGCCAGTTATTCTTCAATCCTAGCAGTCATTTCATTGGSGGCAGAGAAGGGTTGGCGCRTTCATCAAATGGGCGTGAAGACCGTTCCTCAATGGAGTTGTAGAGGAGGAGGTATATGTTGAGCAACCTAAGGGATTTGAGGTTGGCAACACAGAGATGCATGTGTGCAAACTAAGGAGAGCCTTGTATGGGCTCAAGCAGGCACCTCGGGCATGGTACTCGAGGATTGACAACTACTTGAGAGAGATGGGCTTCCAGCGAAGTGTTGCAGATCCAAACTTGTACTTTCTTGCAAGGAAGAATCCTCTTATACTGGTACTATATGTAGATGATGTATTTCTCACTAGAGATGAGCAGCTGATAGCAGATTGCAAGGTCAACCTTGTAGCAGAATTTGAGATGAAAGACCTTGGGTTGATGCACTATTTTCTGGGGTTGGCGGCCTAGCAGATGGATGGGCGTTTCTTCCTTGGATAGGGGAAGTATGCAGTAGAGATTTTACGTAGGTTCAGGATGATGGACTATAGGCCCATGTCTACACCTCTACTCACAAATTGGAGGAAGATAGATGTATCAAATTCGAAGACAGTAGACCCCACTGTCTATCGTCAATTGATTGGATCGCTCATGTATTTGGTCAATACTCAGCTAGATATCCGCTTTGCAGTAAACTCTTTGAGTCAGTGCATGGTGGACCCTCGAAGAGTACATTGGATTGCTACGAAGAATGTGCTTCGTTATTGTTAGAGTTTAAGCTATTATTAGATTTCTTTTCAATTTACTAGATAACCATAGCATATATAGGATCACTGAGAGAAACACAATCACAAGAGACACATCATTTATCCTGGGAAACCCTCATGGGGGAGAAAACCCAGCAAAAACTTCCTTAATATAGATAGCCAATACAATGCCAAGAGAAAATAAACCAAACAATACAGAAAGTCCTCTCCCAAGTAATGTGCCTCTCTCTCTTCCTTCTTCTCCAACTGCAGCTCCAAACTTGCACTCTGGATGATCAAGTGAGTGAGTGAACAAATGAGGCGTTGGCCTCCTTTATTTATACGATCTCGCAGGTGCTGAAAGGAAGTGTCTTTTCACTGGCAGGGCCGACTTCTCTTTCTGGGTGGTTAGAACCACCTTAATTTATTCTAGGGGCCGACTTCTCATTTTGCATATTACAACTAGGGTTTGACCAATCCGCAAAAGGGGATTTGGTCATTTACAATGCCCGACATGATCAATCCACAAAAGGGGATTGATCTAATGAATAATACATCAATAATAAATAGAATACTCTGTGCAGTTACAATATTTCAACACTCCCCCTTAACAAGAAGGGTATTCTACAACAACATCAGGCAAGAGAGAGGGCAACATCATCAACAACATCTTGGAACACTGACTGACGTATCTATAAATCATCGGATGTTTTTCTCATCATCAATAGCAACAACAACACAACACAAAGGCTGGAGCATCATCAACATCAGCACTAGGCTGAGAGTCTTCAGTACATGAAGCTGGCATCACAGTAAGAGACTGGCAACACAACATCATCAGCACGAAGCTGGCATCAAAGCACGAGGTTGGCAACACATCATCACATCACGAGGCTGGCAACACATAATCACAGCACGAGGCTGGCACATCATCACAGCACGAGGCTGGCACATCATCAGCGTCAAGTTGGCATCACAACACAAGGTTGGCAGCACAACACTACTCCCCCTTTCGACGGAGGTCCTTTCGGACTATACCAAGCTTATCTCGAAACTGCTCAAACTTTACATGAGATAGAGGCTTGGTTAACACATCAGCAACCTGTTCATCCGTGCTAACATATTGGAGCTTTATGGCTCCCCTCTACACCATATCACGGATGTAATGATATCGGATCTCTATGTGTTTTGACTTGTCATGGAACACAGGGTTCTCTCTCATCTTTATGCAGCTCTGGTTATCACATAGGATCATGGTTGCTTCCATCTCTAGATCGAATAGACCTGTCAACAACTTCTGAAGCCATATGGCTTCACAACTGGCAGAACATGCAACAATGCATTCTGCTTATGTCGTGCTGAGAGCAATGCTTGATTGCTTCCTACTCTGCCATGAGATCATGGCTGACCCTAGACTGAAACAACATCTTGAAGTGCTCTTTCTGTCAGAGACACTTCTAGCCCAATCTGAATCAGTATACCCAATTAGTCTGAAGTCATGATCTCCATCATAACTGAGACCAGAATCTAATGTACCCTTAAGGTACCTCATCACATGTTTTGCAGTAATCAAGTGAACACGTCTAGGCTCTACAAGAAACTAACTCAAGGTGTTCATAGCAAAACATATATCCAGCCTGGTGTTCGTTAGATACATTAACGATCCAATGATCTGTCTGTACAACGTAGCATCAATCAATTCTGACGAAGTATCAACTAGGAGCTTCAACTTTGTTTCCATGGGTGTATTCATGGACTTGCACTCCAACATATCAAATCTCTTCAGTATTTCAACTGCATACTTCCCTTGATTAAGGAAGATCCTCTCTGGGCTCTGCTAGACCTCAAGACCTAAGAAATAGTGCATAAGGCCAAGGTCTTTCATCTCAAATTTTGCAGCGAGCTTCTTCTTACATTCAGTGATGAGCTTTTCTTCTCCAGTCAAGAATAAGTCATCCACATACAGCAACAATATAACAGGCTCATCATTCATAACCTTGAAGTAAAGGTTAGAATCAGCTTTACTCTTGGTAAAGCCCAAACTCGTCAGAAAACTGTCAATCCTTCCATAACAAGCTCTAGGAGCTTGCTTCAATCCGTACAGAGTTTTCTTCAACTTGCAGACGCGAGTCTTCCTGTCTTCAACTTCAAATCCTTGAGGTTGTTCTATATACACTTCTTCTTCAATGACACCATTTAAGAAGGCAATTTTCACGTCCATCTGGTGCAACTTCCACTTCATCTTAGCTGCAAGTGCTATGATAGTTCTGATTGAAGTATATCTGGCTACAGGAGAAAATGTCTCTTCATAGTCGATGCCTTCCTTTTGAGAAAAGACACGAGCAACATACTTTGCTTTATATTTCTCAATACTTCCATCAGCAGCATGTTTTATTTTGAAAAGCCATTTGGAAGATACCACATCCTTGCTCTTCGGTCTGGGAACTATTTCCCATACATCATTCTTTATGATGGATTGGTATTCTTTTGTCATGGCATCTGCCCATTCTTTCTTGTGAATGGCTTCTTCAAAGCAAGTAGGCTCCTTCTCTAAGACATCACACATCAAAGCCATATAACTGGAGAATGGCTTAGGTTTCTTCACTTGTCTCATGCTTCCTTCGGGGACACCATACTTCTCTCCATATTGAATAAGTTCCCTTGCCCAGGCTTGCTTTTGTTAAAGTTTCTGCTATTATTAGGTTACTTTCAATTTACTAGATAACAATAGCATAGATAGGATCACTGAGAAAAACACAATCACAAGAGTACATAAGCATTTATCCTGGGAAACCCTCAAGGGGAAGAAAACCCAACAAAACTTCCTTAATATAGATAGCCAATACAATGCCAAGATAATGAACCAAACAACACAGAAATTCCTCTCCCAGAGATGCGCTTCTCTTTCTCTTCCTTCTTCCGGCAACTGGTAACTGCAGCTTCCTTCAATACTTGTGCTCTGATGAACAAGTGAGTGTGTGTCCAAATGAGGCACTAGCCTCTCTTATTTATACAATCTGGCATGTGTGAACTAGGGTGTCTTTTCACTAGCTGGGCCGACTTCTCATTCTGGGTGGTTATAACCACTTTAATATATCCTGGCTGGGCCGAATTCTCATTCTGGGTGGTTATAACCACTTTAATATATTATGGGGCTGACTTTTCATTTAGCCTATTACAATTAGGGTTTGACCAATCGGCAAAAGGGGATTTGGTCAATTATAATGCCCGACATGATCAATCCACAAAAGGGGATTGATCTAATCAATAATAAATATATTTTATATATTTTATCTTTATCCACAAAAGGGGATAAGAATATTCTTTGCAGTTACACAATATTTTAACACTCCCTCTTAACAAGAAGGATATTCTTTATCTTTTGACAGTTCACCGGATGTCAACATCAACTAGGCAGCAGCATCCACTGGATAACATCATCAACTGGGCAACATCATCAACTAGATAACATCATCAACTAGATAACTAGAGGCATCCACTTGGTCATCTGGCATCATGATCACTGACTGGCATATCTATAAATCATCAAAAGTTTTGTTCTCTTTATCTTCGCGCAGAAGATACTCTTTCTTTCTTTCGTCTTCACGCAGAAGATACTTCTTTCTTATCTTCACACAGAAGATGTCTTATCTTCACACAGAAGATATTCTATGAGTTTTGTCTTTCCTTTTATGTTCTCCCTTCTCTTGTAGTCATATATCTTACCCATCCACTGAGGAGAACTACTACCATAGCTTCACTCGTAGTCATCCCACATGAACTAGAGAAGCTACGATGCTAGCCTGGGCAAGACTAGACTCCCTTTCCATGATCCACGCAGGATCACGACACAAACCTCAAGAGCCAACTAACCATTCCACATGCTCAAGGTTTGTGTTCCAAGCTACTCCATCCTTGGCCAGAGAAGAGTATCTGCCCGCTACCCCTTGGAGAAACATCCGCATTCCTCTCTATGAGGGTGGTCACACCCCTCTCTACGAGGGTATTCTAGCATGTCCCTAGAGTAACCAAAACTCAACACTTGGACAGAGGCCAACCTTGGCAAATTTCTGATTCCCCTTCTCTACGAAGGTCTCTTCCTTCTCTACGAAGGTCTCTTCTCTTTTCCTTCTCTATGAAGGTCTACCTGTGGGATTTCTCTTTCCTTCTCTACGAAGGTCTTTTCTCTTTCTCCTTCTCTACGAAGGTCTAACTATGGGATCTGAAAAAATCTCTTGTGGTCCAAATCCTTTCCATGGTATAATACCATGCAACCCATCTGTTGGGCACCATCCATCTGCTTTTCTAACTGCATCAAATCACGATCATTCATTTCAAACTCGGAGACATGGCTCCCTCTTGCACCAAGCTAATAGCTTCTAATCATCATCCTTGAAGTTTTCTTCTTTAATATCCTGGGTGCCTTCTTGAGTTCAAATATTTCTTTCTTTCTGTCTTCATACTGGATCAACCTACTCCCTCTGCATCTATAAGAACGGTACTGGAGCAACCTGTAGTTACCTGCATCTCATCCACTATATCTGAGTATCCATCTTTTTCTTCATCTTATATATTTTTGTTCTGCATCTTTAGAAGCCTCCTACTCCTATATAAATACTGGATATTGTCTGGTCTTTACTGACTGTCACCATATCATACGTCCTTCTCGTGTTGTCTAACTTCTCCAAGTCACGACATAAGTTCTTTCTTCCGAGACTTGTAAACTTACTTATAGTATGCTTTCTTTGTCACTCTCATGAGTGATCATACATGAAATAAATATTTTATCTCTTTCTTCATCCTCTTCTTTGATACTTCCTTCATAAGTCTGCATAGACACTGAAATGAAACGAGGTTAATTAACATTCTCACAAAAAACTAACTTGTGATGAGAAGGTATTAAAGTAAACAAGATACTAAAAATAAACATGAATACTTATCTTTTG
>JASDQU010014510.1:95196-120892 GCA_032191745.1 Picea mariana | reverse complement strand
AGTCTTGTGCGCAGGTTTGAGGAGAGATGCCATTGCAGCGGCTGCAACTAGCAGATCACGTTTGGCTTGGACTATCTCTTGGATAGGGTTTGGAATATCGGATCAGCTATTTTTGGTGCACTATCCTTGGTGAAAGGTGCGCTACCCTTTGTTTGGCTATCTAGCCTAGGGTTTGCTTCCAAAATTATTCTCTGTCAAGGTTAAGGTGCTCAGAGGGTGGCTTCTTCCTATGATTGGGTGACAAGGGTATTGTCAATGGTAAAACGAGTACACATATTTCATATTCTAACAAGTGCCCTATAAGTGCTCCAAGGTGTTTTGAAAGATTTTCAAGCCTTTGAAAAATATGCATCTTTTGCATACAAAAATTTCATACATTCCAAGCCAATAACTTCTAATAAAAAAGTATTTAGAATCAATATTATCCTGCTTAGTGCATCTGCAAATTTATTCGAGTTTTTGGACTTGTTCTTCAAAACAAATGAGAAACTTTACAAAAATTATACCCATTTGGAATTCTTTTGATTTAACTTACCTTGGGTATTGATGTACTACAACACCTTATTATAAGTAAATAAGAAAAACTCCTTTGTTAGCAAGTAATGCCATTGTTTCTTCAAATCTTGTATAATCAGATAAAATTCTTGATCATAAACAAAATATTTTTTCATAGCATCATTCAATTTCTCAATGAAGAATGGAATCAATGTTCCTTTTTGGCTCAAAATTGCTCCAATCGTTAATACACTTGCATCATGGTCCACTTGAAACACTTTATTATAATATATAAGTGCCAAAACTGGTCGTTTAGTCACCTTTTCTTCAAGTCTTCAAATGACTTCATGTTTGTTGTTGTCCACAAATCCTCTTTTCCATGCATATAATAAGTGGTGCATAGATCTCACTGAAATATCTAATAAACTTCCTATAGAATATTTCTAATCCATGGAAACTTCTCACATTAAAACATACACTTAGGTGTTGGAAACTCCAAAACAGCCTTAACATTTTTAGTATCCATCTTCAATCTTTCCTTGGAAATCAAAAATCTGAAGTAAACTAACTCCTCTTTCAGAAACATACATTTCTTCAAAATGATGAGCATTTTCTCTTCTCTCAACCATTATAACACCTTTCTCACATGCTCCAGGTGTTGTTCTTTGGTTTTACTAAAATTCAAAATTGCATATAAGTATACAACAACAAAATTACCCAAAAATGGTTTCAAAAATTCATTCATAACTATCATTAATGTGTTGGGTGCATTAGTTAGCCAAAGTGGAATAACTAACCACTCAAACATTGTGTCATGTGTCTTAAAGAATGTCGTCCATTCATCACCTTACCTAATTTGAATATGATGGTAACCATGCTTCAAATCAATATTTGAAAATTACTTGGCCCCACTCAAAAAGTCCATGAGGTCATCCAACCTTGGTAAAGTAAATCTATACTTGATAGTCATATTTTTAGTAGCTCGTGAATGAGTGCACATTTTCCATTCACATCCTTTCTTGGGTGTCAAAAAAATAGGTAAAACACACATACTCAAACTTTCTCTAATCAATCCTCTATCAAACAACTCTTTCACATTATTATTTACTTCCTCTCTCTCTACTAGATTCATTTGATAAGTATCTTTATTCATTAGACTTGATCCTTGTATCAAATCAATATGATGTGATATACTCCTTAAGGGAGGTAAACCTATTGGTAAATCATTTGCCACAATCTCTTGAAATTCATTCAACAAATTATGAATTTCTAGTGGCACATAGCTCATCTTTCCACTCTCTAGAACTTGTATTGGCATTAATTCCAATTAGAAATTGGTATTTTTCTATTCACACAAAAATTCTTTGGATAAGAACTTCATAATGTGACTGTTGCTACAAACATTTCTATTGTTATTTCATTTGTTGTCACTACTACCTGACTCGTCTTCCACCATTGGATCCATTATTTATCGATGTCCATCTTTTAAAAATTTAGAAGTATTTGTCCATCCATATTGTAAAAATTTTCTATCAAACATCCATAGTCTTCCGAGTAGTATGTGACATGCATCCATCTCCACTATGTCAAACAATACTTGCTCACTAAACTTTCCAAACTGAAAACTCAACAAGCATTCCTCAGTCACAATAACTTGTTGTCCTATATTCAACCACGAGACCTTATAAATATTCATATGTGGAATGCTTTTCAATTTCAATTTCTCCATTACTTTTGTGGATACTAATTTTTTTGTACTTCCACCAAGGATGACAAGATGACAACACTTATCCTGAATTTTGCATTTAGTTTTGAACACTCTCTTTCTTTGTTCATGTTCTTCGACTAACTTTCTCTCAAGCTTGAGTAATATTCTTCTGAATATTAGGTTTTATCCTTGTTCTTGTTGAAGTACTTCCACATTTCCAACAAAAACAGTTTTCTCATCTGATCATGTAGTTTGTGTTTTAGCTTAATTTCTTCTTGTTTCATTATGTCTCTCTGGACATTCCAATACTTTGTGACCCTATATTTCACATATATAACATGTAATCACATATTTTCCTCTTCCAAAAAATTGTCTCTTTCAGGGCCACTTCCTCCTCTTGTATTTTTACTACTAGTCTCTTCATCCATTTTTTCACTATTTTTAGCAGCACTTGCTCTGTTCTTGCTTCTAGTTCCTTTTCCGAGTAACTTCTACTACAACCTTCTATCGATATTTCCTTCCAATTTCAAAGCAACTTGATAGGATTCATTTACATTGAAAAAGTAATGTGTACTCATTTCATATTGAATATGATACTTGAATCCATTTACATGCCTTTCCACTCTTTGGTATTTTGGTTACTTTATCCCTAATCTAAGAGACAATTTACAATTTTCCTCAGTATATTCACAAACAAATGTCTCTTTTTGTCTTAAAGTTTTCACTTTCTTGCACAAATTATTCTAGTAATCAAAAAATATGCATTTTTCCTTGATTTTTCTCACCATCTTCCTCCAATTTCTAATATTATCTTATCTAATGTCTACCCTATCCTTCTATAACATATCCCACCAAAGTGTTGGATTATCCTTTAGCTTTTCCATAGAGAATCAAAACCTATTGGGGTCCTAAACATTTTCATACTCAAAATATATTTTGAGCTCTTTTATCCAATTAATGAGAGTCTTGAATTTCAAACTAGCATCGTAGCATGAAACTTCCACCCTTTCACTACCTTTTCCTTTCAGAAAATTTTTCAACCATACTACTGGGTCTACTTCCTCGACATTTTACTATTCTTCAAGCTCATCCTCCGATTTTAAATCTGTTCCAACATCTCCAAGCCTTTTGTTTTCTAGTTCTTCTATCCTCCTTTGTCATTCCTCTAGTTCTCTATTTGTAGTACCTCCTTGTGTTTCTCCTTCTCTTCGTGGCGACATGCTTACAAGTTGTCCTGTAGCCTTTACTCGGACTGACACTCACTAGACTTACTTTTGGGAACTATTTTCCCAACTTAGGAGCTTAACTAGCTCTAATACCACTTCTTGCAATCATCGTCGATCATGTACAAAATCAACTAAAGAACCAGGTTTCTTCCCATAAAGTGCACAACTAACAATGTTAATATAAATTTAACAACCTGAAGAATTCTTTGAGGAAATTTATAGTCACATGGAAGAAATGGAAAGGAAAGGAGAGATAATACTATTTAGACAAAAACTAAAATTTATGTATTAACAAGACAAAAATATTTTTTTACAATATCACTACATCCCCCAGAAAAATATGGCACCATCTGATACCATTGTTTATTCAAGGACTAAGTGTGTGTTCTCTATTAGACATTGTGAATCTCAAAACTAGTGTTACTTCCTCCACGTTGTTTCTTCTGTAGATGTCCCTCTTTGTTCCTTCTCCTCTCCTTTTTCTCTTCTCTTGTCCCATCCCCTCTTCATTCTTTTTTTCTCTTGTCATACGAACAATCCCCAAGCATTCCAGTTCTTCAAATATCTCCCAACACACATTGAGATCCGATAGTTATGACAATTCACTTCCTCCCCAAATCGTTTCAACTTCCCTTTACAATTTTATTATCGATTCCCACACATTTCGTCCAAGGATTGTGGATCCATGCCTACCACCTTTTGTGGATTCTGACCTAAAACACATGGATTCACATCATGATATAACCCACAATACAAATGAAAGTTGTAGTGTGCATATCATTTTTAATCTGATAGAATCTTTGGCATTGATCTTGCAACACTCACATGTTGCAAAAACAAGAGTGGTAGAATTTGATGTGTTGTAGAAAAAGGAGTTTCATCATTTGATGTGTTTTAGAAATAGGAGTTGTAACATTTGACATGTCACAACAACCAAGAGTTACAACACCAGTGTGTTGCAACAATAGGCATTTCATCACTTATTTCAACCTACAATGGCTCACTTGAATTCAAAATGTTTCTTGGTTGATGTGGATTGCTTGAGGAAAATATTCTCCCGCATCAGCTAAATTGACAAGCCAAGGCCATCCTTGAAACCTTAGACCCATGCTATATTGTATTCCATACACAAACCTTCTTTGGACAATATATTCTCCTCTACATTTAGTTCTCTATACACATGGAGAAAGGATGCTTTCAAAAAGGATAATTCTGCCTACTTTAGTTGTTCTAAGATTTCAATGATGGAAATGTTATCCATTCTAAACCTACCAACTATCTAGTTAATGACCATTGAAGAATCACTAAATACATCTAGTTATTTCATCCTTTTTTCTAAGGACAACATCATCAACAATAACAACATTAACATCTCAGATATATTATAATTTATTAGAACATTTCCCTAACCTTTATTTAAAGTTAAAATAATGAGATTTTAAAAGATGTTTTTATAAATTTGTCGATCAAAAAATTGTACCAAGCTAGAGATGATTTTTGAAGAAGGTTAGTTTATAGTGTGCAAGAATTGATACATTTAAATCAGTAATGGTTACACTTAGACATATAACTTTTCCAAGGAAAATAATGACCTACAACCTTTGGTTAGCTTGTAAATGATACTATTATGGTTGGACATTCAATTAAAATTCCATTTGAAATTATTGTGCATATATATTCTAAAAGAATTACAAATACAATAATTGAAAATCTCAATGATTGGTTTAAACAACTAGAGATAACAAGAAATGTGTGTGTGTGTGTGGGTGGGTGTGGAGGGGGGGTGATATGATGGATGAAATGATTCTAATCTTCCATGATTCATCTGTATAGATGCATTGAAACCCTATTCTCTTGGTTGTTCTCTTTTGATTCAAGTGATGAATCTTTCCTTTGGAAAGTCGTCAAGCCACAACCTATTTCATTCTATCCTAATGTCACTTCATGATCATTTTCTATTGTATCCCTCTCAAATAATACCCTAATAAAAAATATAGGATGTGACTCTTTCTCATATTACATTTCAAAGGATCTAGGAATCATTCCTTTCAGGTCTAATGACACATATGTAGACAATTCCTCACCCTAATCTTCCATTCATAGTCATACTGGGGATGAGGGAGCTAACCTACTGGTGGTGAAAACCTTTCAAATATTTAACCACATTCCATCTAAAAAAACATTATCTTTCTTAGTGGCCCCTTCAATCTCATCCATTTCCTTAATTGAATGCATCTATTCTCTTGAGGGGTTTATGGTTTAACTATGATGCTTGAACTATGTTGGTATGTAACTAGAACCCTCTATTAGGATCTTTGATTATTTTATATCTAGGGATGCAACTATATCATTGGTTTTTAATTCTAGGGGTGGTGTAAAATCAGTAGATCAATTTATCCCTTGCAAAGGCATGGAGAAAGGTGTTGACCTTTCCCACAAGGAATCATTTCTTGGTTTTGGAGTGGAAGGTTATGTTCCAAAATCATCTATTCATGTAGATCAACCAAAACTAGGGAAAAGATGTATATTTTATGTGGATATAGTAAAAGAAGACCCTATCATCAAAATTGACCCAGTGGAAGTGGGGTACTTCGAATCTTTCTTCTGTAATAATGGATTGATTTTTAGATTTCATGGAAATTGGCCATCTTTGAAACAACTAAATGCATGGAATAAGAATTCTTAGGGCCCTTTCTTGGTGGGTTTGGTTAAAATTCACCCCTTAGTAATGTTGGAATCTCTAGAAGTACTGAGAGGCGGGGTGAATCAACATTGTACATTTTTTATAATCTTTAACACTTTAAGCACATATCATTAATACATAAAATTCTAACAATAACATAAATCCATGTACAATACACAGAGAGTTTACGTGGAAACTCAAGAGGGAGAAAACCACAAAAAAATTCTTTTATAATTAATTCATTACAATATCACGCTACGACCTGAGAGGGACACCCATCCCTAATGCAAACTACAACTTACACAATCTATAGATTTCATTATGTCAATAGTATGCACCCACTTAATAATTGGTGAAGGCTCCAACCCTCACTGCAAGCTCCAACTTGCAAAACATACTTCAAACTATTGTAGCCAGCTCCAACTAACTAGATTGGTGAAGGATCCAACCTTCACAAGAAATCTCTAACTTGTAGACAATCTCCAACCTCTCACTGCGATAAGGACACCAATCCTCTTGAGCACCAACTTTTAGAGTGAGGACACCAACCCTCTTCCCTGCACCACCCTGCCTCTTTGTATTCAGTTTTCTCTAATAAAAATTCCTTGCACAACTAAACCTTTCATAATAATTTTCTCTTCAATTCAAAAGCAATCTGATATATCTTCAATTTAGTTCCTTTGAACAATTTACAAAACCTTTTTCTTATTTTCTCGTGCACACTCCCACCAATTCGATCAACCAATCTTGATTTATAATATATTTTCCTAAGTTCAAGTAACTATATGTGGACACATAACAATTATATTATGGAAAACTCTTGACCAAATCAAAGTCCAGTTAGTTATATGTGGACACAGTTCTGTATAAATTAAGTATGTAGATGTATAACAATTATATTGTGGACACATCTTGACCACATCAAAGTCGAGTCAGTTATATGTGGACATACTTCTGTTTAATTTAAGAATATTTATTGTTCAATTATGTTTGGACATTCTTTGAATAAATCAAATGAACCAAATATTGCATCTCATCAAACTTGATGCAGCCATTTACATTTTGTTTTACAGAGCGCCCAATGTCCAGACATAATAGGATAAAAAAGTTAAGTCACAAGTATTCAACTTGTCGCACTTTCCCTACAGTTCACTCTCGTTGTCATCCCACCATACTGTGAGTGCGCCTTAGTGACTCACTTACTTGACTGTTGGACTTCCACTTGTTTCTTCGTATTCCACTATGTCATTCATCGCACTAGCTCAAGGCACCCCACAGATTTTTTTTTTCACCATTAACATTTGACCAACCTCGTTTCATCACACTCCACTACATTGTTCATCGCACTAGCTCAAGGAAACCTACAACCATTGCACATCCATCATCACGCTGAATCATCGACATCCATCACTCCACTTCGAAATCACAGATAGAGAAATTTGTCACAATCTACTGCGTTATTTTTTTCTCTATTGTACTTCACTAATAAACTGCATCATAGGTCATCACCCTATTGATCCCACTGCAGTTTTATGTTATCACCAAAAATTTATTCACCGACCAATCATATCTGTGATCAAGTCCTAGACATTGATATTCCTCTGCTCCATTGATCCTTTCATCCTTCGATCCTTATTCACACTGTTGTTTTCATCCTTTTATGACTTACTATGTCCATGCATCATACTTTGTTCCATTAATCCATTTATGTGCGGTTGATTCTTTCATCCTTCGGTCCTTCTATGCACTTTTGTTTTCATCTTTTCAAGAATTCCTCTATTTTTTCTTCACACTTTTTGTTATTGCGTTCACTTGTCATACTCTTTTTTATTGTGAGAACTTATTTTTTCATCCTTTTCTTTTATTTTTCTATAACTGACCATGTCCATGACCAATTTGAAATCAATGATAACATAGGTGCAACAAAATCCCCCTTTGTCATTGATGGAAACCAAAATAGTCTGATTACCAAATCAATGGCCTTCATGCTAAGTTGTTCCCCCTTTCAATGTTCACAAAAAACTCCTTCTTTCAATGAGTATAAACATCTGAGTTAGTTGGTTTTTGATGATTGTGAATCTTCTCCTTTGATAGAAATGAAAAAGAGAGACTTTGCATATTCTCCCCCTGGGAAGAAGGTCCTATGGAAGACTGTGATAAATAATGATCCTAGACTCTTTATGTGCACATAATCATCCTCAAATAACTAACTTTAACTAAGTGTGTCTCCACAATTTTTTTTTTTTATGAGTAATGTAAATATTATCACTTTCCCATGATACAACATCAAATGGGGAACCTACGGATTTAGTGGATGATGTTCTTTACTAAATAAAGGAATACGATATCACACCCAACCTCTACCTAATATATTCAAAGGTTTCTCTTGGTAATGGCTTGGTAAAAATATCTGCAATATTCTCTTTGGAAGGAACATACTCTTTCTTCATTCTCCCCCCCCCATGTTTCACTCCATTGCAGAGTTCCATATAACTGATATTTTATTGCATTCTCTCCCCCTTTGACAATAATCACAGTCAAGTTCCTTTGAGATACTGATAAGGAACTATTTCCTTATTGATTTTTTATGACTTTTGGAAGGGTCTTTTGGTGATCATAGGATCCTCTAACCTATTTGAAAACGCTGCCCCTATCAAATATGTTGTTTCGCTTGTAGTTGGTACACTGCTGGTGTTTCTAAAAACCTTTTTGGAAAGATTTTGAATACACTATGTTTTCCCTTACTCCTGCTTGGACTGTATTAACTCCCCCTGATATAGGGATTCTCAGTGTTTATATTTATATATTTTATTTTTCTTAATACAACAACTTCTATCACTTTGGTCCTTTTTCAGGAGCTCATATGATGAATCTTGTGCAAATTATAAGATTAAGGAAATGTCCCCCATTCCTAGACCAATTTGACAACTTGATATGCAAATCCTTCATTGCTACTCAAATTGTGTGACTCCTTTTCACATTACTTTTGGTACTCTTCATCCATCTACATATTGGGCCACTTTTTCATCCTTAGGTGAAAAATCCTCAACACTTTTGTCTCAAAAATATCACTAAAGCAGTCTTCCAATATTTTTATTTCAATGTTGTTGCAACTAATTCTTTCAAAAACTTTCTCCAACACTGTCATCCAGAGCTTTAGGGATTATTCAAGAGAATCTAATATTTAGGCTCTCTCCAATACTTTTGTATTAATTCAAATGCTTCACAGAATTCACCACATAAGGACTTCAAGGATTATTCAGAGTTGCTGCAAGGTTTATTTTGAGCTACTACAAGACTTCTTAAGGTTGCTCTCATAAATACAATTTTTGGTACTTCACTTGCTACTGCAATAAAGTCCTCTATACTACTCTAAATGCCTTGCAATGCAGTTTCAAATTTGTCCTTGATATTCTCTCAGATATTCTTTACAACTTGGATCAATTCATCTTCAATGAAATGTATGATATTGTACTTTACTTCTGCACTAACTATTCTTAACTCTGTCCTTTGAATCAACACTTTACCCTTTTGAAATTGTGCCAAAATAAGTCTCTAAATTGTCCACAAAAGCATATGCAAATCTATAAAGAAAACACCTTGAAATATGTGCTTAGAACAATCTTCAACTCAACAATCAAAATCCTTTAGTGACAGTCTTCCATACAAGTTGATCGCTATATTTAAGTGAATCTCAAAGTATTATTCAATAATCCTTTTAGTTTTTTCCTAAGATAAAATCTCGAGCGATCCTAATGACTATCAACTTAGGTATATAATCATCCATAAATGAAGTCCTCCAACATTCCAAAAATGTTCATACAATTTCACTTAAATGATTTTGAATTTGTTCCTCAAGATATGGCAAACCAACTTTGATATTCCAACCTCATGCTTCCTTTTATTCATGATCATATTTATGCCATACCCTTATCCTTGAGCACCTCTTTCATTGCTCAGGACTGTCTCAAGTGATCAATGTAAGAATTCTAAAATAGGCATGCTAAAGAGCGGCCTTCTTCTTCCATTGAATGAAAAAAACCATTAGTTCCTTCTCTTCCTTGGTTTATCTCTTTTCTTCTCCATACCATATTTGGTGTTTGGTTATAATATCTGAACTTGTTAAGTTGTACAAGATCCTCATCCTTTGTTTTCTCCTTTGAAATATTTTCATGCCCTTGTCCAGGTAAGCTTATGCAATTTCGCGCTATGTGTCCATAAGTGTGACATGTATAAACATTTTGAATATTCCTCCTTCTCATGTGTTCACCTTTGCTATATGCCCTACAATTCACCACCTTGTGACCAAAATTATTACAAACAAAAAAAACACTAAGAAATATACTTTGATACCTGGGTACTTTTGTTGTTCTTAGAGAGGTAGTCCTTATTGGTCCTTTATGATCATAATTTTGTTGTCTACTACTTCTATGACTTATAGGTTTATTTTTAGTATTCTTTTGTAGGAGTTTAGAACTTTCTCCTTCACCTTCTTTAGTGATGCCAAAACTGATTTCTGACTTGTCAAATGGTGATCTATAATGGTAAAGGATGTCATGAAGGACTCCAGTGCTCTTCATAAATCTATCATTATTCCTTTATTGTGTTCGCATCCTCTCCATTTATTCTTTTAGATCAACAACTTGAGTCTCTAACCTTTCAATATTTTCTTCCTTTTCCCTTAGTAGTGTATTTTGATCAATACTACTATCTACCATATGTCTTTTTAAATTTTTAACTTCCTCTTGGCTCTTCTACAACTATCCTATCGGTGACTGGTTTTATTTTTATATCTCTTTTTGTTCTTCTTCAGTAGCCTTGGTTGTCTTTTGCAGATCGTCCTATAAGGACATGATTTCATCGTCTTGAGCATCACAGATATTTTGTTTTTCCTCTATTTGGTTCATCAAGAATACTTCCATTTTGAATGCTCCTTCTAATTGTACTTCCAGAATAACATCATTGGATTCTTTTGCTTCTTCATAATTCAACAATTGATGCCTAAGATGCTCATTTTATCTTTGCTCTTTTCTTAACTCAATAGGAGAAGAAATGAGTTCTTCTTCCTAGACAATTTTAGGAGCTTCTTCATCTTCAAATTCTTCAATGCTACCTTCATCTAATGAGTCAATACTACTTTTCCCTTCTGATATTACTTCACCTTTTAATGAGTATCCTTTTTCCTTCACTAGAATGGCAGGTGCTTCCACTATGGGGGTTTATTTTGAGTAGAAACTTTCAAGGTTGTCCCAAATCTTTTTGTATGAAATTGTTTTCTCTACTTTGGTGTTCACAACATCAGAGAAACTATCTAAAATTGCATTCTTTTCTATTGCATGACATATATATATTGTCTTTGTAGTTTCCACTTTTGGTTAGCCTTTAGGAGGGGTTTATCCACTCTTAAATGAATTATATACATCAGTCTCAATATCTTAAAAGTACGCCTTCATATTTACAATCCATGAAGAATAGTCTAATCCATCAAACTAGGGACCTCTTTTTGGAGAGAACTCTTCTCTTCCCATGTGTGTTGCAAGGATCTTCCTTCCAATGGTTAAAATTTGTTTGAAGGAACCTATCTCTAAAACCAATTTATTACCAAACAGTCCCCTCCCATTCCACTTCTTCAAATATCCCCCAACACACATTGAGAGCCGATAGTTATGAAAATTCACTTCCTCCTCAAATCATTTCAACTTACCCTACAATTTATTATAGATTCCCACAAATTTTGTCCAAGGCACATGGAGCTATTCCGACCAACTTCTCTGGATTCTGAATTAAGACATATGGAGTCACATCATGATATAACCCACACTACAAATGAAAGTTTTAGTGTGCATAGAATTTGTAATATGATATAAGTTTTGACATTGATGTTGCAAAACCAACGTGTTGCAACAACAAGAGTGGTAGCATTAAGAAGGTGGTCTAGATGTGGTTGTTAGGTAATATGTAGAAAATATTAAATATATATAGCTTTAAATGGATCTCTGAGGCAGGAATACTCCTTTTGGTTAAATTGATTCTAGAGGAGATGGTAAAATCATAAAGATGGGTAACACTTTTGCTTGTTTTATGAGAATTTTTTTATTTTAACAAGTTCTTCAAATTCCGATAAAAAAAAAGTATATATATTTTTTTTTATTTAGAATTTTACTTTATTGTAGAAACAAAACTTGTGAAGAATTTTGTTAGCTTTCTACTGACTTTTTTTCAATTTTTTTTATTGAGATTTGATATGTCAATTTGGAAATTGTTTGACAATATGTTCCCTAAAAATGAAGGGAAAGATAATGAGTTACTTTTCCCCCAACAATGTATCCATTATTAAAAAAAAAATTTTGACAAATGAAATGCACTGAAACAATATACAAAGAATCTATTTTGTGATGACTATAGTTTTGAATCTAGCATATGAATATTATAATTTCTAGAATTTTTTGAAGTTGACAAATATGAAAAAGTTACATATTTTAAACACATGTTTTTCCCCACCATGTATCTATCTTAATTTTTACTTAAAATTAAAATATAAAAATACCCTTTTGAAGACAACAATTTAAGGATTTTGAATATAAATTTTCCATAATTTTCCACTGTGTATTTTTAGAGATATGGATTTTTCATTTCACTGAATCATAATCTCACCTAAAAATATTATGTAGTAATTTTATTATAAAATTAAATAAAATTAGATAAAAACAATGAAAAGGAAAACAAATTATATCCAATGAAAGCAGATTCAATTTTAAAAATATTGGTATCAATTCTAAAACTAAATTCTAAGTATTTGTAGGAGTCTGCTACCACCAAAGATCAAGTAAGCTGGAGAGAATTTGTAGTTTCCTGCAAACAATCCCATTTTCAGGTTTTCGGTCGAAATATTGTTTCGACCGAAACCTAGTTTTTAATGAAATACGTTAAAAATAAACCTTTCGTTCGAAAATTATTTCGACCGAAATATCCTTACTGCAGGAAAAAAATTAATCCGAAAAATATTGTACATGAATTTTGAGGGTGCCCTCAGGGAGTCGTTCAATTTGACATACAAATTTTCGGCCGAAAAAATGCTATTAGGAATTTTGGAGACCCGATTATCACAAAAGTGTTACCCATCTTTATGATTTTACCTGTCGTATACCTATATATTATATGTCCTTAGCATGGATCCCCAAAGGTATTATGGAAAATATCAAAAAGTTTTGTTTGAAATTCTTGAGGGAGGGGGCCCAAGACAAATTTGTTATCCCTTGGGTAAAATGGTCATCCTTGACCCTCCCAAAATATTTAGGAGGGTGAGGTTTGAAGAATATTTTCCTTTCTTCAAAATATTTGGCTGCAAATTCATCCTTGAGGATCATCACAACAGACATTTTATGGACTTAGGTGGTGATACAAAAATATGTTAGAACTGCATCTATTTAGGATTGGATTAGAAACCCACTAAATATGTTTTCGGTGGCCTCTGTTATATGTAAAGAATTGATTTCCTCCTTTGATGTTATAGGGGACAGTCTAGCTTGGAAAATCGATAAAGGAAATCAGGTGCGGATTTGTAGGGACCTTTGTCCAGGTTGTAGGGGAGCTCATATATTGTCGAAAAACGTAATTTAGAGTCTACATGATAAGGGGTATTTGTTTTTAAGTAAAGTTGATGATCCATAATTTACCACTCATTGGTCACATCAATGGAAATCCCTTCCCCAATTGGGCCTGGAAGACGACAATGCAATTCAATGGGGAAATGATACCATAGACTTAAAGTTGTCTCATGCTAGACAAGTGGATAGTGATGATGAACTGATTTGGGCTTTGGATCCTTTTGGAATATATACACCAAAATCTGGTTATGTGAAACTAAACATAGATCTCCATCTCAGGGATCTAGAGTGGTGGTGGAAATGGGTATGGAAATTAAAATACCCACCAAAATAAAGGATTTTCTTGTGGTGTTTGTTGGTTAAAACATTTCTAACATGGGGTATTATGAAAAGAAGGCAGATTGAAGGTCCTGGATGGTGTTATTAATGTAAATGTGAGGAGGAATACGAGGCCTACTTATTCTTACCCTTCTCTTTTTCTCAGGCTATTTGGTAGGAAATATCACAGGTGATGGGGAGAGTTCTCTGTCGGAATGAGAATTAGGTGGAGGACGCAAGAAATTCCTAGTGCTCCACTTCATCAAATATCAATTTTAGATCTCTCTAATCCCTTATCTATTGGGGTATATGTCTTTCCATGAACTCTATAATATTTTTAGATAAAGACATACCAGTCAAAAGTATTGTTGCAAAATCCTTAACCATTTTAGCTCATTTTCCCCAGGAAAAAGATGGCCATAAAAAAAGAGAAGTTTGGGCCTAAAAATTAGACTTCCAAAGGCTCTGGGAATGTTATGATGAGGCTTCATAGAAAAGGAAACAAATTTGTGGGGGCGGGGTGATTTTTCATCTTTCAAAATGGGTTTAGACCCTGGATCAAACAATTTTGCAGAGTTCATGACATTAAAACTTATTCTCTCTTTCTCCAAAGAAAAAAATGTTTCTTCTCTTCAATTTTTTGGTTAAATGGGTTCAAAATAGACACCAATGTCATCAGATTCATTTACTTCCCATCCTTGAGGAAATTCAAAGAATTTTTGGCTCTTTTGATAATTTTGAAATTCACCATGTTTTCAGGGAAATGAACATGATAGCAAACCAACTTTCAAAGGACAGATTTCTTATGGAGTAGGTTCAATGGATTATTATAGAGGAAAACAATGGTACTTTATTCAAATACTAACAAGGGTTTTTTTATTGAAGTTATTCATCACTAGCTACCTCTTCTAGTTTACACATCATTTTCTCTATCCAATTTTTACTACATATATGTTTCCCCCGGATCTGGGCTATTTTGTTTGTTTCAGGAGTAGCTCTATGTATCGACCTTTTATGTCCATATGGAAAACATGTTTTGTATATGTTCTTAGGATGATATAATATGTTGGCTTGCAACTTGTGGCTGAGTTTTTTTGTCTATCAACATGGCACCTTTTTCGATATATGTATTCACGATGTTTCACGTTGACATGTTGCATCCTTTTGGTCTATATGTTTTGTTGTGATTTTCGGAATATCCCAGGAAATGCATGACTTTCATGCATCTACAAAATGTAATTTTCTTTCCAATGAAATAAAATTACACTTTTTTTATGAGGAAAAAACAAGAGTGGTAACATTTGACGTGTTATATAAAAAGGAGTTTCATCATTTGATGTGTTTCAACAACAAGAGTTGCAACATTTGACATTTTGCAACGACCAGGAGTTGCAACACCAGTGTGTTGCAATAATAGGAGTTTCATCCCATATTTCAACCTACAATAGCAAACTTGAATTTGAAATGTTTTTTGGTTGATGTGGGTTGCTTGAGGCAAAATCTTCTCTTACATAACCTAACTTGAAAAGCCAAGGCCATCCTTGAAATATTAGGCACATGCTATATTGTATTCCATACGAATACCTTCTTTGGACAATAGATTCTTCTCTACATTTAGCTCTCTATACACATGGAGAAAGGACACTTTCAAAAAGGATGATTCTTCCTACTTTAGTTGTTCTAATATTTCAAGGAGGGAAATTCTATCCATTCTAAACCTACAAACTGTCTAGTTAATGACCATTGAAGAATCACTAAAGAAATTTAGTTATTTCTTCTCTTTTTCCAAGGCCAACATCATCAAATATAAAAAAATTTAAAACATTAACATCTCATCTATATTATTATAACATTTCCCTAACCTTGCTTTAAAGTGAAAATAATGATCTTTTAAAAGATGATTATATAAATGTGTTGATGAAACAATTGTACCAAGTTAAAGATGATTTTTTTTAAGAAGGTTGGTTTACAGTGTGCAAGAATTGGCAATTTGAATCGATAAAGGCTGCGCTTAGACAAATAATTTTCCCAAGGAGAATAATGGCCTACAACCTTTGGTTAGCTTGTAAATTGTACTATTATGGTTGGAATTTCAATTAAGATTCCATTTGATATTATGATGCAGAGATACTCTAAGAGACTTATAAATACAATAATTGAAAAGCTCAATGATTTATTTAAACAAGTAGAGATAATAATAAATGTGTGTGTGGGTGGGTGTGGAGGGGAGGGGGTGTTGGTATGGATGAAATGATCCTACTCCTCCATCCTTCATCCATATAAATCCATTGAAACCCTATTTTATTGGTTGTGCTCTTTGTCTTCTAGTGATAAACCTTTCCTTGGTCAAGTCGTCAAGCCACAAACTGTTTCCTTCTCTCCTAATATCACTTCATGATCAACCTCTATTGTATCCCTCTCAAATAATACCCTAATAGCCAATATAGTTTCTGAATATTTCTTATCTTACATTTCAAAGGCTATAGGAATCATTCCTTTCAACTCCAATGACACATATGTAGAGAATTCCTCACCCTAATCTTCCATTCGAAGTCATAATGGGGATGAGGGAGCTGACGCAATGGTGGTGAAAACCTTTCAAATATTTATCCAGATTCCATCTAGAAAAACATTATATTTCTTAGTCGCCCCTTCAACGTCATCCATTTCCTTAATGGAATGCATATATTCTCTTGAGAGGTTTCTGGTTTAATTTTGATGCTTGAATTATGTTGGTATGTAACTAGAACATTTTATTATTCTCTTTGATTATTTTATAACTATATATGAAACTATATAATCAGTTTTTCATTTGAGGGGTGGTGCAGAAGCACTATATCCATTTATCCCCTCTAAAGAAATGGTGAAAGGTGTTGACCATTCCCACAAGGAATCATTTATTGGTTTTGGAGTGGAAGGTTATGTTCCAACATCCTTTATTCATGTAGATCATCCAAAACTAGGGAAAGGACATATTATTTATGTGGATATAGTAAAGGAAGACCCTATCATCAAACTTGCCCCAGTGGAAGTGGGGTACTTAGAATAGTTCTTTTGTAAAATGGATTGGTTTTGAGATTTCATGGAAATTGGCCATCTCTAAAACAAATAAATGCATGGAGTGAGAATTATTAGCACCCTTTCAAGGGATAAATGACCAAAATCGATAAATTTTAAGTGAGATAACTAAAAAAGAACAAGATAAAATACCATTCTGGTCACGGGATAAGAACTAAACTAAAAAATACCAAGATAAATTACCAAATTTGGTCACGGGATATTATTAGACTAAAAATGACCACATAACAATTGGTCATTTATTTGGTCATTTTTAGTTGTGTCACTACGACAATGGAAAATTACAATTTTGACAATGAATTTGTACAATTTTCTAAATTCTAACACTGCAGATGGATTGAGAGACCCCTTTCTAGGGGGTCTTTGAATACATCTGGAGTGTTAGAATTAAGTAAATTGTAAACCCCCTCATGTGTGATAGCTTAGAAATTAACACCAAATTAGCTATCATGACAATGTCCTAGCTGCGAGCTAATTATAATATGCAAGAGATGTTATATGTTGAGTTGTAGCAATGCACAAGAACTATAGGTTCAATAAAAAACATGGCATTGTAATGTTGCAAAAACATCATGGGGATCAAAATGAAGACCAATTTCATGTAGATATGGGTCATTAACAGAAATTCCAAACCATGACGTTTAACAAGGAACTCATGTCATTGGTAAAAATACAATCCATGAAGTTGTAGTGATGCATGAGAACTGCACATGATTGAACTCAAAATTCCAAATCTTTATAGATACGGGTTCTTCACAAAATTTCCAAATTGAGACATTCAAGCAAGTATTTATGCCATTGGTATAAATTCAACCCATTTTAGTTGAGAATGGAATTGTTGGGATCTTCTTTTTTTTTATTTTTATTTTTTCGAAGGTGACAAACTAACCCATCATAACTCACTCCAATTAGGAAAACCATCACTAGTTGCTCTTAATTTGCAAAATATGCAGTGACTCTTATCGTTATTCAAGGAAAAATATTCCACCTAAAATGACCAGATCGTTGTCCGTAAGGGGGTAGGCTTCGTGTTAGATATATTTGGGTCTTGGGATCTTAACCTGTTTCCATGGAAAATTTTAGGGGAGAAATTTAGCCCTTCAAATTTTGGTAGGAAGAAGTTTAAATATTAAAATAAAACCCATATCAATCCCAATTCACCCCCCTTTATTTTTAAAAAAATATTAATTATACATTTAGCCCCAATTCAGATGGAGAGTAATTTCATTTTCTCTTTGGAAAAATGGCAGCCGATCCTCCCTTTCGCTCGATTTCTGGGAGTAGCCATTGATCTTCCAAGGTTTTCGCAAAACATTTAAGGTTGCAAACCTGTATTTCCTCTCATTCGTCCCCACCCCACCCCTGCCCCCGACTTGGAAATGGCCATTGGAATTCTATAATATGTTCTTAAGATGTTTTGCCTAAGCCTTTGTATTTTAAATCTCATACCATTGCGTTATCTCTATATTCAACGTGACTTGGATGCATTATTTCTCCTCAATTTGGGATTGTATATTTGCATCTAATGGTGGTTTTTTTCCCTCATTTTTCAAAGACTTATCCTACACCCCGCAATCGATATTTATTTGTTCATTTTTTCTCTCTTGCTCATTGGTTCTGAGCTCCTTGGGAGAGCACTGGAAAAGGTTTTCGCATTTAGCAACAAACACTTTAGAAAGAGGGCCAAATGAAATAGGCTCTGCAGATTTTACATAATAGAATAGAGCCCTATGTGGATTCATCTGTATATGTTTCTCTGTTGCAGGGTTGCGTGAGAAAGAAAATAATTTCACAAGGAAAAATAGTGCATGCCCACATCATTCAGACCAGATTATTTGAATGCCAAGAGACGGTTTTGTGGAACAATCTTCTCGCTTTATATGCAAAGTGTGGGAGTCTCATGGATGCTCAGAGAGTTTTGGACCAAATGATTGATCCCTATGTGGTTTCATGTACTGCCATGATTACTTCTTATTTCAGGCATGGATATGCCGAGGAGGCCCTGACACTTTTTAATGAAATTCATAGATCATGCATTGAACCCGATCGTTACACATTTTCCAGCCTTTGCCCTACGTGTATTGACTTCACAGTTCTCGAACAGGTTCATGAAGAAATACTTATAAGTGGGTTTCATTCAAATGCATTCATAGGAAATTCCCTGATCGACATGTACGTGAATTGTGGGCAAGTGAAGGATGTGCGTGATATGTTTGAAAAACTACCTCAAATAAACATTGTTTCATGGAATGAAATGTTTGCATGATATGTGCAGAATGGTTGTATTAATGAAGCACTTAAGCTCTTTCAGACAATGCCTAAATGGGATGAGGTTTCTTGGACAACCATGATTGCAGGATATGATCAAAATGGGTATGGTGTTGAGGCCTTGAAACTTTTTTAAAAAATTCCTAATCAGAGTTTGGTCTCATGGAATGCTATGATTGCAGGATATGCATAGAATGGATTGTTTGATGAATCCCTAAATATTTTTCATAAAATACCTTGGAAAATTGTTGAATCATGGAATGTGATGATTGTGGGATATGCACAAAATGGACATGGCCAGGAAGCCCTCAATATTTTTGAACAGATGCAAGTGGAAGGTATGAATATAAATGTGAAAACCTTTTCCATTTCTCTCCCAATAAGTAGCGATATCATTTTCGGAGAACCAAATCATCATTTTGTTTGTGGCATCAAACTAGAATAGAGATAGATTTAGGAATGACATCAAAACTATGGTGAACCAATTGACAATGAAATGTTTGTTGTGTCATAAAATTAAACAATATACCTAAGGAATATTTGGATTTACCAAGGGATAACACGTGAGATGGAAATATTATTCTTGATTCATATGGTTTATATGTGCATCAACTTGTCTGAATTTTCAATCATTGTGATGGATATATGATCATATATGCATAGGAGTTGTCTAGTTGTTGTCTATGACATGTATTATGAACTCATCTTTGATTCTAACTTCAAAATAAATTGAGATATTCATATGCCTGAGGAACCTGCTTGTATATATATTCCCTCCTTTCAATTTGGATTGTTTTCCTCCCCACTATTTTTCCACAAATTTTTGATTACTCTGTTCCAATTTGAGACAAAATATGACCACAATAAACCTTTGGCTTTAAGAAATATCTAAACAAATATTGAAGAAATAGTTTTCTGGAATCATCTGACAGTGGAGTGATAGTGGGTTGATCAACTATTTGAATCTTTATTTAGTAGCATTCCTCTACCCAATTATATTGAGTATCATTGTTGAGAATACTTTCAATCTCAATTCAATATTTTGGTTCTTATTTGGAACTTGGAGTATAAGGAGAGCTTGGTTCTATTAATAAAATTTCCAATCCCTCATACATGAGAGAACTCGATGGAAACGATGCAATCCAAATTGTTAACTCTATTAAAAGAATACTGACTATGCACTACATTTATCCAATGGTATTTCACTGAATGTCCTAGAATGGTTGCTAAGACTTGTTACCATTGGCGCAATAAACAATCATTCCATAAGCCAATGCTTGTTACAATGCAATCCTCTAATGATTTTTGAAATTATTGTTGAGATTGGAGGAATTCAATGGCGATTTTTGGAATTTTCGTTGAGATTGGAGGAATTCAAAGGTTAGATGCCCTATGGGAACAATTTATCATGAGATAAGTATACCAATGTTGATGCCTGTTCTATAAGGCTTGAATTAAGGAATATTATTCCTTACTATAAGTAATGTAATTCTACTTGGTACAGTGAAAAAAAAAATTCAAACCTCTTAATTTTGGCTATAGCTAGTGCTTTCTTGCTGGTTTATTTTTATTCCTATTGCCATGGTAATTTATTATAATATGATTTGACTTTCTCATGTTCATAATTTCCCTCTTTTTGTTACTTTTCCTGGTCCTACATTTTATTGGTTGAGAACAAGTTCTTCCCGAGAGCAATGACTGTGTTTCTCTATTGCAGGGAAAGGGTTTGACAAAGTGCATTGGTTCATATGTTTTTTATTTTTTATTTTTTATGAAATGGCATCATCAAAGGATATGCAGAGGAAGGAATACAACTGAACAATTACACCTTTACCTTGGTACTGAAGGTTTGTGTCAGTGAGTTAGGTGTACAGGAGGGTAGAAAGATTAATGATGGTATTAGAAGGGATGGAAACGAATTGGATGTATTTGTGGGGATTACACTACTAGATATGTATGTGAAATGCAGTATTGTAGAGGTTTCTCACAAGCTATTTGATGAACTATTGCAAAGGGACCAGGTTTCATGGACTGTGATGATTGTTGGATATTCACAGAGTGGTTATTGTGAGGAATCACTGAAGTTGTTTTATAACTTGCAAAATTATGGATCGAAGCCAAATCCATTTAAATTCAATAGCATTCTTAGTACTTATGAAAACCTGGAGGACCTGGAACAGAGCAATCATATTTATCAACAAATCATTAAAATGGGGTTTGAGTGTGATGTTTTTGGTATTCCCAGAGTGGTAGACTGGAGGATGCACTTGATTTTTTTTATAAAATTCTTATATGAAATTTAGTCTCACAAACTGATGATTTTGGCATATGCCTTGCATGGGCATGGTAAAACTGCATTTCTACTCTTTTTTGGTGTTCTATCTGGGTGTATTCATTCTAAACTAGTGGATGATGGTTGACATTACTTTAGTTCTAGAAATTGTGATGATTGTCTCATGTCAAGGGAGGCACACTATATGTTCATGGTCGACCTCCTTTGTTGATATGGGTGTCTAGATGAGGCAGAGAGCTTTATTAAAAAAATGTCATTTGAGCCAGATAACATTATGTGTATTTCTTTCCTTAGTTCCTACAACATTTATGTAAACGTAGAGATATATCAACATGTTTCTCAACTCCTTTTGAGTTGGAAGAAGAAAACCCTTCAACCTATGTTATGCTGTCAAATATTTATGCTGCGGTTGGCCGGTGGGAATATGTGGAAAATGTGAGATAAATGATGAAGGACAAGCGAATTAAAAGGAGGCTACAGTGCAGTTGGATGGAAGTTAATGTAAAAGTACATACATTCCTTGTAGGAGATAATTTTCACCCAAAAAGAAAAGAGAATAGCACAAGGATTTACTGAAATTGCCTTTCATCATGTGTATAGAAAACTTAACAATGAGGTAGATGCACTATCTAAAGAAGGCCTATTGTTGAACCCAATGAATGAAATTATTATTGAACAAAGGGATGGAGTTATTCAGCCAAAAAAGTCATATGTCAGTAAATAGAGCATGAACAATAATTTCAGCCTTTAATCCTTGCGAATTAAAATGTACTTGTTTATAAAACTGTTTCAGAGTTTGTACACAAGAAATTTTACGTCGTTTTCTTTCAATTGATTAAATTTTGAGGCTAGATAGAGGAGGTGAAAACCTTGGCACAAACCCTTTCTGGGGTATTATGACTCTTTGTTTTTTGTTTTCGATAAATATTCATATGGGAATAACAGGTCAAAGATTGCTTTTAAAATATAGGTTGTAGGTTTGCATAAGCCTATAATTTTTTTTTCTGAATGTGATTAGGTGAAATACTCTTTCAAAATAAGGAAGAGGTGGTTTTTAGCACGTGGATGGTAAAATAAACTCGTGAGATATTTTATTTCAGCACTCAATCAATATCCATGTTTTCAATTCCTCTAGTTTACAGTTGGTTATCACTTCTGTTGGGATTATTTATGGTAAAACAATGTTATGTATAGGTTTTTGGGCCTTTCTGGACATACAAATATTATATTTAAATACTCTTTGAAACTATTAAGTTGTTTGGTGGGATTTTAGAATCTAGGATAACATTTTGGCATGGTTATGAGTGTAAATTTAGTGAAGGAAGGAATACTCTTTTTGGAGTGTTTGTTTTATAGAATATCAAAGAAATTTTCTTCAATGAAGATTGTTTATCAGATATGGATCTATGATAAAGAAGATATGAAGCATTGGATTTATTCCTTAGTGTTGTTTTGTTTTTATCTTTTGAAATGTCAAAACATGCATTTGCAAAAAGTACATTTTTTTTATATAGTAAAAGGCTATGATTACAGAAGAACAGCCAAGCCAAATGTGTTTCCAATATGTATGACTACAATTTTTCCTTCCAATTTCTATCATCACCGATAAAGATTCCATATTTGTTAACAATTTTTGGTAGACCCCGTGGAACCTATTGAACACCAAACTAAAGATATCCACCACATTTCATCCTCATGCAGTTGAGAAAATGGAGGAAAAGAAAATAATGGTAGTACATATACTCAGGATGTATAATCATTAGCATCAACTAAATCGGGACAAGAGTGTGCCTTATGTACAACACAGATGCACCAGGGCAATGCATAGTTCCATGGGTAAGAGCCCATTTGAAAATTGTTTTAGTTTCCAACATTTATCACCAATAGACTTGGTAAATCCACCAAAACAGAAGCAACTTATACATGCACACAATTGATATTGATAAGGCTAAAAGTTCATATATAAAGTTTAGATGATGCAACTAGTTCTGAAAATCCTTTGGAGGATGAGAGCCAAGGAAAAGGCATGATATGATATGCACATGTAATGCAATAATTGCGAGATATGATCAAAATGAGAATGGTGATATATGGCCATGAAGTTTTTTTTTCCCAAATGCATCAAGAAGGCATTAAGAAAGATCAAATTTTCAATATCAATTGATATTCAAGTACAACAAAATTCAATATTTTGCATTTCTTATACATACATTTAATAAAGAAGTTGTAGAGTTATACCCTGCAATTAATGTTAAGGTAATTTTCAAGCTAGAGAGTATTAATAATTTAGAGCTGGAAACATCATCAAAGAAGGGTGTGCCTAGTGAATTTTAGAGATATGGTTATCAATCAAGCAACAATTCTTCTTGGGGCTCATTTCCTTTTGAGGCATTGAATATTTTGGAGAAAATACCTCGAAAAACACTTAAGAAATTAGGTGTGTAAACTTAATTAATACAAACAAGTGCACTTGTTTTAGACTATCTTCCAATCCCTCCTAACTGTGTACAAATTCTTGATATGTGGGGAAATACCCTTAATGACATCTGACGGTGCCACACACACATGATGAAGAAAATTGCTAGTGTTGTTGAAGAGATAATGGACTCAAGGTATGGAAACTATAAGTTCATGTCCCATGAGGATGAAGAAAAGGATATATATTCATTTTTTACAAAGTATCGATATGTAAGGCCTCGGAGAAAAATAACTAGAAGAAAGTTTCCATTATCCAAATTTCCTGGAAATGCAAAATGTAAAAAAATAGATTTAAATTTATGGCTTGAAAAAATGCATAGCTTTATTTATTTATTAAGTAAGATTTGTGATCTATCATCTCATTTTTTTGTTACTTAAGATGCATATAGAGGGATAAATTAAATTGGTATACCTGTAGATCTTAATGCTCTTAAAAATTCAAGTGTTGGAAAATCAGTGAATTTATTGTGCAACCACAAAAATTTTGAGATTAAGAGGAGAGATAAGTATTTAGTTGACACATGGAAAAAAAATTGTGATTGCAGAGATAAAGAATAATGATGCAATTATGGATCAAGCCAGGGTGCATATTTTCCTTCTAATCAGGAATTGGATAAAGAATCTCATTTACAATGTAAGGATGGAGGATCTGCCAAATTAGTTCTTGAATCCTCGACAACATTAGCTACCAAGGTAAATTAAAATACAATCATATTATCTAAATAAACATCCATGGAAAGTTCAACCTCTGCCTCTCCAAGATAAAAGAAGAAATTCTAGCCAGCCACAAAATAACAGTCCATCATGTTCCAGTCTTGGAAAGGCTTCAGGATCATCTTCCAGAAAGGATTCTAATAGTTCTTTAGAAATTTATTTGAGTACTAAATCCTTGAGATTATTATTTCACCATAGCACACCAAGAAAGGATACCACATTATCTACTATGCCAAGAAATAAAAATGAGTCTGTGGGAGGGGAATTTTTTGGATGTGGTAGATACAAAGAATGTTAGGCAGTATTACACTCTAGAATGACGTGTGACAAAGGGGTTGATGATGCACATGGATATAATGTAGTCAGTAATCGAGTGGCAGTTAGATTTCCAACATGGGGAAAAATTTGGTTTGTGACATGCCTACACAACATAATGTAGACAATGAGTCTCTTTATAATGTTCCCCTACAACTTAATACTTAGTTGAAGAAGAGCACTAGAAATGAAGCTGGAGCTCCCAAAAATGATGATGGATATAGTTCCTTCAAATTTAATCATGTTGATGAATGTATTAAGAGTGTTGATGATGTAGGAGCATCTACACGTCATCAAGCGAGCCAGCGCGCACGGAGAAAGAACCTACAGCTGGACAATGCCAGCACACACGTTTTGAAATGCTTTGGAGACTGTTGCGCCGTCGTTTGGAGGAGGCATTCAAAGCAAGCGCAGTTGTATTGTATTAGCAGATAGGAAGGCATTTATTTGAATTAATGCCGTTAGATAGGAATTAACTGTAGATTAGACAGTTTTAGCTTTAGAGAGGGAAAC
>JASDQU010014510.1:70716-89905 GCA_032191745.1 Picea mariana | reverse complement strand
TCCCACTGCAGCTTTATGTTATCACCAAAAATTTATTCACCGACCAATCATATCCGTGATCAAGTCCTAGACATTGATATTCTTCTTCTCCATTGATCCTTTCATCCTTCGATCCTTATTCACACTGTTGTTTTTATCCTTTTATGACTTACTATGTCCATGCATCATACTTTGTGCCATTAATCCATTTATGTGCGGTTGATGCTTTCATCCTTCGATTCTTCTATGCACTTTTGTTTTCATCTTTTCGTGAATTCCTCTATTTTTGCATCACACTTTTTGTTATTGTGTTCACTTGTCATACTTTTTTTTATTGTGAGAATTTATTTTTTCATCCTTTTCTTTTATTGTTCTATAACTGACCATGTCCATGACCAATTTGAAATAAACGATAACATAGGTGCAAAAAAATCCCCCTTTTTCATTGATGGAAACCAAAATAGTCTGAGTACCAAATCAATGGCCTTCATGCTAAGTTGTTCCCCCTTTCAATGTTCACAAAAAACTCCTCCTTTCAATGAGTATCAACATTTGAGTTTGTTTGTTTTTGATGATTGTGAATCTCCTCCTTTGATAGCAATGAAAAAGAGAGACTTTGCATATTCTCCCCCTGGGAAGAAGGTCCTATGGAAGACTGTGATAAATAATGATCCTAGACTCTTTATGTGCACATAATCATCCTCAAATAACTAACTTTAACTAAGTGTGTCTCCACAAAAGTTTTTTTTTTATGAGTAATGTAAATATTATCACTTGCCCATGATACAACATCAAATGGGGAACCTATGGATCTAGTGAACGATGTTCTTTACTAAATAAAGGAATATGATATCACACCCAACCTCTGCCTAATATATTCAAAGGTTTCTCTTGGTAATGGCTTGGTAAAAATATCTGCAATATTCTCTTTGGAAGGAACATACTCTTTCTTCATTCTCCCCCCCATGTTTCACTCCATTGTAGAGTTCTATATAACTGATATTTTATTGCATTCTCTCCCCCTTTGACAATAATCATAGTCAAGTTCCTTTGAGATACTGATAAGGAACTATTTCCTTATTGATTGTTTAGAACTTTTGGAAGGGTCTTTTGGTGATCATAGGATCTACTAACCTATCTGAAAACACTGCCCCTATCAAAGATGTTGTTTCCCTTGTAGTTGGTACACTGTTGGTGTTTCTAAACACCTTTTTGGAAAGATTTTGAATACACTATGTTTTCCCTTACTCCTGCTTGGACTGTAATAACTCCCCCTAATATAGGGATTCTTATTGTTGATATTTATATATTTTATTTTTCTTAATACAACAACTTCTATCACTTTGGTCCTTTTTCAAGAGCTCATATGATGAATCTTGTGCAAATTAGAAGAATAAGTAAATGTCCCCCATTCCTAGACCAATTTGACAACTTGATATGAAAATCCTTCACCGCTACTCAACTTGTGTGACTCCTTTTCACATTACTTTTGGTACTCTTCATCCATATACATATTGGGCAACTTTGTCATCCTTAGGTGAAAAATCCACAACACTTTTGTCTCAAAAATATTGCTAAAGTAGTCTTCCAATATTTTTATTTCAATGTTGTTGCAACTAATTCTTTCAAAAACTTTCTCCAACACTATCATCTAAAGATTTAGGGATTCTTCAAGAGAATCTAACATTTAGGCTCTGTCCAATACTTCTGTATTAATTCAAATGCTTCACAGAATTCACCACATAAGGACTTCAAGGATTATTCAGAGTTGTTGCAAGGTTTATTTTGAGCTACTACAAGACTTCTTAAGTTTGCTCTCATCAATCCATTTTTTGGTACTTCGCTTGCTACTGAAATAAAGTCCTCTCTACTACTCTCAATGCTTTGCAATGCCATTTCAAATTTGTCCTTGATATTCTCTCAGATATTCTCTACAAATTGGATCAATTCATCTTCAACGAAATGTACGATATTGTACTTTACTTCTGCAATAACCATTCTTAACTCTGTCCTTTGAATCAACACTTAACCCTTTTGAAATTGTGCCAAAAGAAGTCTCTAAATTGTCCACAAAAGAATACACAAATCTGTAAAGAAAACACCTTGAAATATGTGCTTAGAACAATCTTCAACTCAACAATCAAAATCCTTTAGTGACAGTCTTCCATACAAGTTGATCACTATATTTAAGTGAATCTCAAAGTATTATTCAATAATCCTTTTAGTTTTTTCCTAAGATAAAATCTCAAGCAATCCTAATGAATGTCAACATAGGTATATAATCATCCATAAAGGAAGTCCTCCAACATTCCAAAAATGTTCATACAGTTTCACTTAAACGATTTTGAATTTGTTCCTCAAGATATGGCAAACCAACTTTGATATTCCAACCTCATGCTCCCTTTTATTCATGATCATATTTACGCCATACCCTTATCCTTGAGCACCTCTTTCATTGCTCAGGACTGTCTTAAGTGATCATTGTAAGAATTCTAAAATAGGCATGCTAAAGAGCGGCCTTCCTCTTCCATTGAATGAAAAAAACCATTAGTTCCTTCTCTTCCTTGTTTTTTCTCTTTTCTTCTCCATACCATATTTGGTGTTTGGTTATAATATCTGAACTTGTTAAGTTGTACAAGATCCTCATCCTTTGTTTTCTCCTTTGAAATATTTGCATGCCTTTGTCCAGGTAAGCTTATGCAATTTCGCGCTATGTGTCCATAAGTGTGACATGTATAACACTCAACATTTTGAATATTCCTCCTTCTCGTGTGTTCACCTTTTCTATATGCCCTACAATTCACTGCCTTGTGACCAAAATTATTACAAACAAAAAAAACACTAAGAAATATACTTTGATACCTCGGTACTTTTGGTGTTCTTAGAGAGGTAGTCCTTATTGGTCCTTTATGATCATAATTCCATTGTCTACTACCTCTATGACTTCTAGGTTTATTTTTAGTATTCTTTTGTAGGAGTTTAGAACTTTCTCCTTCACCTTCTTTAGTGATGCTAAAAATGATACCTGACTTGTCAAATGGCGATCTATAATGGTAAAGGATGTCATGAAGGACTCCATTGCTCTTCATAAATCTATCATTATTCATTTATTGTGTTTGCATCCTCTCCATTTCTTCTTTTAGATCAACAACTTGAGTCTCTAACCTTTCAATATTTTCTTCCTTTTCCCTTAGTAGTGTATTTTGATCAATACTACTATCTACCATATGTCTTTTTAAATTTTGAACTTCCTCTTGGGTCTTCTACAACTATCCTATCGGTGAATGGTTTTATTTTTAAATCTCTTTTTGTTTTTGTTCAGTAGCCTTGGTTGTCTTCTGCAGATCATCCTATAAGGACATGATTTCATCGTCTTGAGCATCACAGATATTTTATTTTTTCCTCTAGTTGGTTCATCAAGAATACTTCCATTTTGAATGCTCCTTCTAATTGTACTTCTAGAATAGCATCATTGGATTCATTTGCTTCTTCATAATTCAACAATTGATGCCTAAGATTCTCATTTTTTCTTCGCTCTTTTCTTAACTCAATAGGAGAAGAAATGAGTTCTTCTTCCTAGACAATTTTAGGAGCTTCTTCATCTTCAAATTCTTCATTGCTACCTTCATCTGATGAGTCAATACTACTTTTCCCTTTTGAGATTACTTCACCTTTTAATGAGTATCCTTTTTCCTTGACTAGAATGGCAGGTGCTTCCACTATGGAGGTTTATTTTGAGTAGAAACTTTCAAGGTTGTCCCAAATCTTTTTGTATGAAATTTTTTTCTCTACTTTGGTGTTCACAACATCAGAGAAACTATCTAAAACTGCATTCTTTTCTATTGCATGAAATATATATATTGTCTTTGTAGTTTCCACTTTTGGTCATCCTTTAGGAGGGGTGTATCCACTCTTAAATGAATTATATACATCAGTCTCAATATCTTAAAAGTATGCCTTCATATTTACAGTCAATGAAGAATAGTCTAATCCATCAAACTAGGGACCTCTTTTTGGAGAGAACTCTTCTCTTCCCATGTGTGTTGCAAGGATCTTCCTTCCAATGGTTAAAATTTGTTTGAAGGAACCTATCTCTAAAACCAATTTATTACCGAACAGTCCCCTCCATTCCACTTCTTCAAATATCCCCCAAAATGCATTGAGAGCCGATAGTTATGAAAATTCACTTTCTCCCCAAATCATTTCAACTTGCCCTAGAATTTATTACAGATTCCCACAAATTTTGTCCAAGGCACATGGAGCTATTCCGATCAACTTGTATGGATTCTGAACTAAGACACATGGAGTCACATCATGATATACCCCACAATACAAATGAAAGTTTTAGTGTGCATATAATTTGTAATATGATATAAGTTTCGACATTGATGTTGCAACACCAGCGTGTTGCAACAACAAGAGTGGTAACATTAAGAAGGTGGTCTGGATGTGGTTGTTAGGTAAGATGTAGAAAATACTAAATATATATAGCTTTAAATGGATCTCTCAGGCAGGAATACTCCTTTTGGTTAAATTGATTCTAGAGGAGATGGTAAAATCATAAAGATGGGTAACACTTTTGTTTGTTTTATGAGAATTTTTTTATTTTAACAAGTTCTTCAAATTTCGATAAAAAAAAAGTATTTTTTTTTATTTAGAATTTTACTTTATTGTAAAAACAAAACTTGTGAAGAATTTTGTTAGCTTTCTACTGACTATTTTTCAATTTTTTTTATTGAGATTTGATATGTCAATTTGGAAATTGTTTGACAATATGTTCCTTAAAAATGAAGGGAAAGATAATGAGTTACTTTTCCCCCAACAATGTATCCATTATTAAAATTTTGTTTTTGACAAATGAAATGCACTGAAACAATACACAAAGACTCTATTTTGTGATGACTATAGTTTTGAATCTAGCATATGAATATTATAATTTCTAGAATTTTTTGAAGTTGACAAATATGAAAAAGTTACATATTTTAAAAACATGTTTTCCCCCACCATGTATCTATCTTAATTTTTACTTAAAATTAAAATATAAAAGTACCCTTTGAAGACAACAATTTAAGGATTTTGAATATAAATTTTCCATAATTTTCCACTGTGTATTTTTAGAGATATGGATTTTTCATTTCACTGAATCATAATCTCACCTAAAAATATTATGTAGTAATCTTATTATAAAATTAAATAAAATTAGATAAAAACAATGAAAAGGAAAACAAATTATATCCAATGAAAGCAGATTCAATTTTAAAAATATTGGTATCAATTCTGAAACTAAATTCTGAGTATTTGTAGGAGTCTCCTACCACCAAAGATCAAGTCAGTTGGAGAGAATTTGCAGTTTCCTGCAAACAATCCCATTTTCAGGTTTTCGGTCAAAATATTGTTTCGGTCGAAACCTAGTTTTTAATGAAATCCGTTAAAAATAAACCTTTCGTTCGAAAATTATTTCGGCCGAAATATCCTTACCGCAGGAAAAAAATTCATCCGAAAAATATTGTAAATGGATTTCGAGGGTGCCCTCAGGGAGTCGTTCAATTTGACATACAAATTTTCGGCCGAAAAAATTCCTAGGGACATTTTTTCGGTTGAAAAAATGCTATTAGGAATTTTGGAGACCTGATTCTCACAAAAGTGTTACCCATCTTTATGATTTTACCTGTCATATACCTATATATTGGATGTCCTTAGCATGGATCCCCAAAGGTATTATGGAAAATATCAGAAAGTTTTGTTTGAAATTCTTGAGCGAGGGGGCCCAAGACAAATTTGTTATCCCTTGGGTAAAATGGTCATCTTTGACCCTCCCAAAATATTTAGGAGGGTGGGGTTTGAACAATATTTTCCTTTTCTCAAAATATTTGGCTGCAAATTCATCCTTGAGGATCATCACAACAGACAGTTTATGGAATCAGGTGGTGATACAAAAATATGTTAGACCTACATCTATTTAGGATTGGATTAGAAACCCACTAAATATGTTTTCGTTGGCCTCTGTTATATGTAAAGAATTGATTTCCTCCTTTGATGTTATAGGGGGCAGTCTAGCTCGGCGAATCGATAAAGGAAATCAGGTGCGTATTTGTAGGGAACCTTGCCCAGGTTGTAGGGAAGCTCATATATTGTCAGAAAACGTAATTTAGAGTCTACATGATAAGGGGTATTTATTTTTAAGTAAAGTTGTGGATCCATAATTTACCACTCTTTGGTCACATGAATGGAAATCCCTTCCCCAATTGGGTCTAGAAGACGACAATGAAATTCAATGGGGAAATGACACCATAGCCTTAAAGTTGGATCATGTTAGACAAGTTGACAGTGAAGATGAACTGATTTGGGCTTTAGATCCTTTTGGAATATATACACCAAAATCCGATTATGTGAAACTAAACATAGATATCCATCTCGGGGATCCATAGTGGTGGTGGAAATGGGTATGGAAATTAAAATACCCACCAAAATAAAAGATTTTCTTGTGGTGTTTGTTGGTTAAAAAATTTCTAACATGGGATATTAAGAAAAAAAGGTAGATTGAAGGTCCTAGATGGTGTTCTTTATGTAAATGTGAGGAGGAATATGAGGCCTACTTATTCTTACTCTTCTCTTTTTCTCAGGCTATTTGGCAAGAAATATCACAGGTGATGGGGAGAGTTCTCTGTCGGAATGAGAATTAGGTGGAGGACGCAAGGAATTCCTAGTGCTCCACTTCGTCAAATATCAATTTTAGATCTCTCCAATCCATTATCTGTTGGGGTATATGGCTTGCCATGAACTCTATAATATTTTTAGATAAATACATACCAGTCAAAAGTATTGTTTCAAAATCCTTAACCATTTTAGCTCATTTTCCCTAGGAAAAACATGGCCATAAAAAAAGAGAAGTTTGGGCTGAAAAATTAGACTCCCAAAGGCCCTGGGAATGTTTTGACAGGGCTTCATAGAAAAGGAAACAAATTTGTGGGGGCGGTGTGATTTTTCATCTTTCAAAATGGGTTTAGGCCCTAGATGAAAAAAATTTGCAGAGTTGATGACATTAAAACTTATTCTCTCTTTCTCCAAAGAAAAAAATGTTTCTTCTCTTCAAGTTTTTGGTTAAATGGGTTCAAAATAGACACCAATGTTATAAGATTCATTTCCTTCACATCCTTGAGGAAATTCAAATAATTTTTTTCTCTTTTGATAATTTTGAAATTCACCATGTTTTCAGGGAAACGAACATGATAGAAAACCAACTTTCAAAGGACATATTGCTTATGGAGTAGGTTCAGTGGATTATTATAGAGGAAAACAATGGTACTTTATTCAAATACTACCATGGGTTTTTCTATTGAAGTTATTCATCACTAGCTGCCTCTTCTAGTTTACACATCAATTTCTCTATCCAATTTTTACTACATATATGTTTCCCCCAGATCTGGGCTATTTTGTTTGTTTTAGGAGTAGCTCTATGTATCGACCTTGTATGTCCATATGGGAAACACATTTTGTATATGTTCTTAGGATGATATAATATGTTGGCTTGCAACTTGTGGCTTAATTTTTTTGTCTATCAACATGGCACCTCTTTCGATATATGTATTCAAGATGTTTCATGTTGACATGTTGCATCCTTTTGCTCTATATGTTCTATTGTGATTTTGGGAATATCCCAGGAAATGCATGACTTTTCATGTATCTACAAAATGTAATTTTCTTTCCAATGATAAAATTACACTTTTTTTATGAGGAAAAGACAAGAGTGGTAACATTTGGCGTGTTATATAAAAAGGAGTTTCATCATTTGATGTGTTGCAAAAACAAGAGTTGCAACATTTGACATTTTGCAATGACCAGGAGTTACAACACCAGTGTGTTGCAATAATAGGAGTTTCATCCCATATTTCAACCTACAATAGCAAACTTGAATTTGAAATGTTTTTTGGTTGATGTGGGTTGCTTGAGGCAAATTCTTCTCCTGCATAACCTAACTTGACAAGCCAAGGGCATCCTTGAAATATTAGGCCCATGATATATTGTATTCCATACGAATACCTTCATTGGACAATAGATTCTCCTCTACATTTAGTTCTATATACACATGGAGAAAGGACACTTTCAAAAAGGATGATTCTTCCTACTTTAGTTGTTCTAATATTTCAAGGAGAGAAATTCTATCCATTCTAAACCAACAAACTGTCTAGTTAATGACCATTGAAGAATCACTAAAGACATCTAGTTATTTCTTCTCTTTTTCCAAGGCCAACATCATCAAATATAAAAAAATTAAAAACATTAACATCTAATCTATATTATTATAACATTTCCCTAACCTTGATTTAAAATGAAAATAATGATCTTTTAAAAGACAATTTTATAAATGTGTTGATGAAACAATTGTACCAAGCTAAAGATGATTTTTTTTTAAGAAGGATGGTTTACAATGTGCAAGAATTGGCACATTTGAATCAATAGAGGCTGCGCTTAGACAAATAATTTTCCCAAGGAGAACAATGGACTACAACCTTTGGTTAGCTTGTAAATCATACTATCATGGTTGGAATTTCAATTAAAAATCCATTTGATATAATGATGCAGAGATACTCTAAGAAACTTATAAATACAATAATTGAAAAGCTCAATGATTTATTTAAACAACTAGAGATAATAATAAATGTGTGTGTGTGTGGGTGTGGAGGGGAGGGGGTGTTGGGATGGATGAAATGATCCTACTCCTCAATCCTTCATCCATATAAATCCATTGAAACCCTATTTTATTGGTTGTGCTCTTTGTCTTCTAGTGATAAACCTTTCTTTGGGCAAGTCGTCGAGCCACAAATTGTTTCCTTCTCTCCTAATATCACTTCATGATCATCCTTTATTGTATCCCTCTCAAATAATACCCTAATAACCAATATAGTGTATGAATCTTTCTCATCTTACATTTCAAAGGCTATAGGAATCATTCCTTTCAACTCCAGTGACACATATGTAGAGAATTCCTCACCCTAATCTTCCATTCGAAGTCATAATGGGGATGAGGGAGCTGACCCAGTGGTGGTGAAAACCTTTCAAATATTTATCCAGATTCCATCTAGAAAAAAATTATCTTTCTTAGTCGCCCCTTCAACCTCATCCATTTCCTTAGTGGAATGCATATATTCTCTTGAGAGGTTTCTGGTTTAATTTTGATGCTTGAATTATGTTGGTATGTAACTAGAACCTTTTATTATTCTCTTTGATTAGTTTATAACTATATATGAGACTATATAATTGGTTTTTCATTTGAGGGGTGGTGCAGAAGCACTAGATCCATTTATCCCCTCCAAAGGAATGGTGAAAGGTGTTGACCATTCCCACAAGGAATCATTTATTGGTTTTGGAGTGGAAGGTTATGTTCCAACATCCTTTATTCCTATAGATCATACAAAACTAGGGAAAGGAAGTATTATTTATGTTGATATAGTAAAGGAAGACCCTATCATCAAACTTGCCCCAGTGGAAGTGGGGTACTTAGAATAGTTCTTTTGTAAAATGGATTGGTTTTGAGATTTCATGGAAATTGGCCATCTCTAAAACAAATAAATGCATGGAGTGAGAATTAATAGCACCCTTTCAAGGGATAAATGACCAAAATCGATAAATTTTAAGTGAGATAACTAAAAAAGAACAAGATAAAATACCACTCTGGTCACAGGATAAGAACTAAACTAAAAAAGACCAAGATAAATTACCAAATTTGGTCATGGGATATTACTAGACTAAAAGTTACCACATAACAATTGGTCATTTATTTGGTCATTTTTAGTTGTGTCACTACGACAATGGAAAATTACAATTTTGACAATGAATTTGTACAATTTTCTAAATTCTAACACTGCAGATGGATTGAGAGACCCCTTTCTAGGGGATCTTTGAATACATCTGGAGTGTTAGAATTAAGTAAATTGTAAACCCCCTCATGTGTGATAGATTAGAAACTAACACCAAATTAGCTATCATTACAATGTCCTAGCTGCAAGCTAATTATAATATGCAAGAGATGTTATATGTTGAGTTGTAGCAATGCACAAGAACTATAGGTTCAATAAAAAACATGGCATTGTAATGTTGCAAAAACATCATGGGGATCAAAATCAAGACCAATTTCATGTAGATATGGGTCATTAACTGAAATTCCAAACCATGACGTTTAACAAGGAACTCATGTCATTGGTAAAAATACAATCCATGAAGTTGTAGTGATGCATGAGAATTGCACATGATTGAACTCAAAATTCCAAATCCTTGTAGATATGGGTTCTTCACAAAATTTCCAAATTGAGACATTCAAACACGTACTTATGCAATTGGTATAAATTCAACTCATTTTAGTTGAGAATGGAATTGTTGGGATCTTCTTTTTTTATTTTTATTTTTTTGAAGGTGACAAATTAACCCATCATAACTCACTCCAATTAGGAAAACCATCATTAGTTGCTCTTAATTTGCAAAATATGCATTGACTCTTACCGTTATTCAAGGAAAACAATTCCACCTAAAATGACCAGATCATTGTCTATAAGGGGGTAGACTTCGTGTTAGATATATTTGGGTCTTGGGATGTTAACCTGTTTCCATGGAAAATTTTAGGGGAGAAATTTAGCCCCTTCAAATTTTGGTAGGAAGAAGTTTAAATATTAAAATAAAAACCATATCAATCCCAATTCGCCCCCCCTTTATTTTTTTAAAAATATTAATTATACATTTATCCCCAATTTAGATGGAGAGTAATTTCATTTTCTCTTTGGAAAAATGGCGGCCGATCCTCCCTTTCACTCGATTTCTGGGAGTAGCCATTGATCTTCCAAGGTTTTCGCAAAACATTTAAGGTTGCAAACCTGTATTTCCTCTCATTCGTCCCCACTCCACCCCCGCCCCCGACTTGGAAATGGCCATTGGAATTCTATAATATGTTCTTAAGATGTTTTTCCTAAGACTTTGTATTTTAAATCTCATACCATTGCGTTATCTCTATATTCAACGTGACTTGGCTGCATTATTTCTCCTCAATTTGGGATTGTATATTTGCATCTAATGGTGGTTGGTTTCCCTCATTTTTCAAAGACTTATCCTACACCCCGCAATCGATATTGATTTTTTCATTTTTTCTCTCTCAATCATTGGTTCCGAGTTCCTTGGGAGAGCACTGGAAAAGGTTTTCACATTTAGCAACAAGCACTTTAGAAAGAGGGTCGATTGAAATAGGCTCTGCAGATTTTGCATAATAGAATAGAGTCCTATGTGGATTCATCTATATATGGTTTTATGTTGCAGGGCTGCGTGAGAAAGAAAATAATTTCACAAGGAAAAATAGTGCATGCCCACATCATTCAGACCAGATTATTTGAATGCCAAGAGACATTTTTGTGGAACAATCTTCTCGCTTTATATGCAAAGTGTGGGAGTCTCATGGATGCTCAAAGAGTTTTGGACCAAATGATTGATCCCTATGTGGTTTCATGTAATACCATGATTACTTCTTATTTCAGGCATGGATATGCTGAGGAGGCCGTGACACTTTTTAATGAAATTCATAGATCATGCATTGAACCCGATCATTACACATTTTCCAGCCTTTGCCCTACGTGTATTGACTTCACAGTTCTCAAGCAGGTTCATGAATAAATACTTAGAAGTGGGTTTCATTCAAATTCATTCATAGGAAATTCCCTGATCGACATGTACGTGAATTGTGGGCAGGTGAAGGATGTGCATGATATGTTTGAAAAACTACCTAAAATAAACATTTGTTCATGGAATGAAATGTTTGCATGATATGTGCAGAATGGTTATATTAATGAAGCACTTAAGCTCTTTCAGACAATGCCTAAATGGGATGATGTTTCTTGGACAACCATGATTGCAGGATATGATCAAAATGGGTATGTTGATGAGGCCTTGATTTTTTTTTTTAAATTCCTAATCAGAGTTTGGTCTCATGGAATGCTATGATTGCAGGATATGCATAGAATGGATTGTTTGATGAATCCCTAAATCTTTTTCATAAAATACCTTGGAAAATTGTTGAATCATGGAATGTGATGATTGTGGGATATGCACATAATGAACATGGCCAGGAAGCCGTCAATATTTTTGAACAGATGCAAGTGGAAGGTATGAATATAAATGTGAAAACCTTTTCCATTTCTCTCCCAATAAGTAGCGATATCATTTTTGGAGAACCAAATCATCATTTTGTTTGTGGCATCAAACTAGAATAGAGATAGATTTAGTAACGACATCAAAACTTTGGTGAAGCAATTGACAATGAAATGTTTGTTGTGTCATAAAAGTAAACAATATACCTAAGGAATATTTGGATTTACCAAGGGATAACACTTGAGATGGAAATATTATTCTTGATTCATATGGTTTATATGTGCATCAACTTGTTTGAATTTTTAATCATTGTGATGGATATATGATCATATATGCATAGGAGTTGTATAATTGTTGTCTATGACATTTATTATGAACTCATGTTTGATTCCAACTTCAAAATAAATGGAGATATTCATATGCCTGAGGAACCTGCTTGTATATATATTCCCTCCTTTCAATTTGGATTGTTTTCCTCCCCATTCTTTTTCCACAAATTTCTGATTACTTTGTTCCAATTTGAGACAAAATATGACCACAATAAACCTTTGGCTTTAAGAAATATCTAAACAAATATTGAAGAAATAGTTTTCTGGAATCATCTGACAGTGGAGTGATAGTGGGTTGATCAACTATATGAAGCTTTATTTAGTAGCATTCCTCTGCCCAATTATGTTGAGTATCATTGTTGATAATACTTTCAATCTCAATTCAATATTTTGGTTCTTATTTGGAACTTGGAGTATAAGGAGAGCTTGGTTCTATTAATAAAATTTCCAATCGCTCATACATGAGAGAATTCGATGGAAATGATGCAATCCAAATTGTTAACTCTATTAAAAGAATACTGACTATGCACTACATTTATCCAATGGGATTTCATTGAATGTCCTAGAACGGTTGCTAAGACTTGTTACCATTGGCACAATAAACAATCATTCCATAAGCCAATGCTTGTTACAATGCAATCCTCTAATGATTTTTGAAATTTTTGTTGAGATTGGAGGAATTCAATGGCGATTTTTGGAATTTTCGTTGAGATTGGAGGAATTCAAAGGCAAGATGGTCTATGGGAACAATTTATCATAAGATAAGTATACCAATGTTGATACCTATTCTATAAGGCTTGAATTAAGGCATATTATTCCTTACTATAAGTAAAGTAATTCTACCTGGTACAGTGAAAAAAAAATTCAAATCTCTTAATTTTGGCTATAGCCAGTGCTTTCTTGTTGGTTTATTTTTATTCCTATTGCCATGGTAATTTATTATAATATGATTTGAATTTATCATGTTCATAATTTCCCTGTTTGTGTTACTTTTACTGGTCCTACTTTTTATTGGTTGAGAACAAGTTCTTCCTGAGAGCAATGATTCTGTTTGTCTAATGCAGGGAAAGGGTTTGAAAAAGTGCATAGTTCATATGTTTTTTATTTTTTGTTTTTTATGAAATGGCATCATCAAAGGATATGCAAAAGGAATATATTATGAAAAATCCATTGGGTTGTACTATCAAATGCAAGAGGAAGGAATACAACTGAACAATTACACCTTTACCTTGGTACTGAAGGTTTGTTTCGATGAGTTAGGTTTACAGGAGGGTATAAAGATTCATGATGCTATTAGAAGGGATGGAAATGAATTGGATGTATTTGTGGGGATTGCACTACTAGATATGTATGTGAAATGAAGTATTGTAGAGGTTTGTCACAAGATGTTTGATGAACTGTCGCAAAGGGACCAAGTGTCATGGACTGTGATGATTGTTGGATATTCACAGAGTGGTTATTGTGAGGAATCACTAAAGTTGTTTTATAACTTGCAAAATTATGGATCGAAGCCAAATCCATTTACATTCAATAACATTCTTAGTACTTATGAAAACCTGGAGGACCTGGAACAGAGCAATCATATTTATCAACAAATCATTAAAATGGGGTTTGAGTGTGATGTTTTTGGTATTCCCAGAGTGGTAGACTGGAGGATGCATTTGATTTTTTTTATAAAATTCTTATATGAAATTTAGTCTCATAGACTGATGATTTTGGCATATGCCTTGCATGGGCATGGTAAAATTGCATTTCTACTCTTTTTTTGGTGTTCTATCTGGGTGTATTCATTCTAAACTAGTGGATGATGGTTGGCATTACTTTTGTTCTATAAATTGTGATCATTATCTCATGTCAAGGGAGGCACACTATACGTTCATGGTCGACCTCCTTTGTTGATATGGGTGTCTAGATGAGGTAGAGAGCTTTATTAAAAAAAATTCATTTGAACCAGATAACATTATGTGTATTTATTTCCTTAGTTCCTACAACATTTATGTAAACGTAGAGCTATATTAACATGTTTCTCAACTCCTTTTGAGTTGGAAGAAGAAAACCCTTCAACCTATGTTATGTTGTCAAATATTTATGCTGCGGTTGGCCGATGGGAATATGTGGAAAATGTGAGAGAAATGATGAAGGACAACCGGATTAAAAAGAGGCTATAGTGTAGTTCGATGGAAGTTAATGTAAAAGTGCATACATTCCTTGTAGGAGATAATTTTCACCCAAAAAGAGAAGAGAATAGCACAAGGATTTACTGAAATTGTCTTTCATCATGTGTATAGAAAACTTAACAATGAGGTAGATGCACTATCTAAAGAAGGCCTATTGTTGAACCCAATGAATGACATTATTATTGAACAAAGGGATGGAGTTATTCAGCCAAAAAGTCATATGTCAGTGAATAGAGCATGAGAAATAATTTCAAATGATAAGGATCCAAAAAAATTATGTTTTTATATTTTGTTTATAAAACTATTTCAGAGTTTGTACACAAGAAATTTTACGTCATTTTCTTTCAATTGATTAAATTTCGAGGCTAGATAAAGGAGATGAAAACCTTGGTACAAACCCTTTATGGGGTATTATGACTCTTTGTTTTTTGTTTTTGATAAATATTCATATGGGAATATCAGGTCAAAGATTGCTTTTAAAATATAGGTTGTAGGTTTGCATAAGCCTATAATTTTTTTTTCTGAATGTGATTAGGTGAAATACTCTTTCAAAATAATGAAGAGGTGGTTTTTAGCATCTGGATGGTAAAAGAAACTCGTGAGATATTTTATTTCAGCACTCAATCAATATCCATGTTTTCAATTCCTCTAGTTTACAGTTGGTTATCACTTATGTTGGGATTGTTTATGGTAAAACAATGTTATGTACAGTTTTTTGGGGCTTTATGGACATACAAATATTATATTTAAGTACTCTTTGAAACTATTAAGTTGTTTGGTGGGATTTTAGAATCTAGGATAACATTTTGGCATGGTTATGAGTCTAAATTTAGTGAAGGAAGGAATACTCTTTTTGGAGTGTTTGTTTTATAGAATATCAAAGAAATTTTCTTCAATGAAGATTGTTTATCAGATATGGATCTATGATAAAGAAGATATGAAGCATTGGATTTATTCCTTAGTGTTGTTTTTTTCTTTTATTTTTTGAAATGTCAAAACATGCATTTGCAAAAAGTACATTTTTTTCATATAGTAAAAGGCTATGACTACAGAAGAATAGCCAAGACAAATGTGTTTCCAATATGTATGACTACAATTTTTCCTTCCAATTTCTATCATCACCGATAAAGATTCCATATTTGTTAACAATTTTTGGTAGACCCTGTGGAACCTATTGAACACAAAACTAAAGATATCCACCACATTTCATCCTCATGCAATTGAGAAAATGGAGGAAAAGAAAATAATGGTAGTACATATGCTCAGAGTGTATAATCATCAGCATCAACTAAATCGGGACAAGAGTGTGCCTTATGTACAACACAGATGCAACAGGGCAATGCATAGTTCTATGGGTAAGAGCCCATTTGAAAATTGTTTTAGTTTCCAACTTTTATCACCAATAGACTTGGTAAATCCACCAAAACATAAGCAACTTATACATGCACACAACTGATATTGATAAGGCTAAAAGTTCATATATAAACTTCAGATGATGCAACTAGTTCTGAAAATCCTTTGGAGGATGAGAGCCAAGGAAAAGGCATGATATGATATGCACATGTAATGCAATAATTGCGAGATATGATCAAAATGAGAATGGTGATATATGGCCATGAAGTTTATTTTTCCAAATGCATCAGGAAGGCATTAAGAAAGATCAAATTTTCAATATCAACTGATATTCAAGTACAACAAAATTCAATATTTTTCATTTCTTATACATACATTTAATAAATAAGTTGTAGAGTTATACCCTGCAATTAATGTTAAGGTAATTTTTAAGCTAGAGAGTATTAATAATTTAGAGATGGAAACATCATCAAAGAAGGGTGTGCCTAGTGAATTTTAGAGATATGGTTATCAATGAAGCAACAATTCTTCTTAGGGCTCATTTCCTTTTGAGGCTTTGAATATTTTGGAGAAAATACCTCGAAAAACACTTAAGAAATTAGGTGTGTATACTTAATTAATACAAACAAGTGCACTTGTTTGTATTTTATACTATATTCCAATCCCTCCTAACTGTGTACAAATTCCTGATATGTGGGGAAATACCCTTAATGACATCTGACGGTGCCACACACACATGCTGCAGAAAATTGCTAGTGTTGTTGAAGAGATAATGGACTCAAGGTATGGAAAATATAAATTCATGTCCCATGAGGATGAATCAAAGGATATATAGTCCGTTTTTACAGAGTATCTATATGTAAGGCCTCGGAGAAAAATACCTAGAAGAAAGTTTCCATTATCCAAATTTCCTGGAAATGCAAAATGTTAAAAAATTGATTTAAATTTATGGCTTGAAAAAATGCATATTTTTATTTATTTATTAAGTAATATGTGTGATCTATCATCTCATTTTGTTGTTACTTAAGATGCATATAGAGGGATAAATTAAATTGGTATACCTGTAGATCTTAATGCTCTTAAAAATTCGAGTGTTGGAAAATCAGTGAATTTATTGCGCAACCACAAAAATTCTGAGATTAAGAGAAGAGATAAGTATTTAGTTGACACATGGAAAAAAAATTGTCATTGCAGAGATAAAGAATAATGATGCAATTATGGATCAAGCCAGGGTGCATATTTTCCTTCTAATCAGGAATTGGATGAAGAATCTCATTAACAATGTAAGGATGGAGGATCTGCCATATTATTTCTTGAATCCTCGACAACATTAGCTACCAAGGTAAATTAAAATACAATCATATTATCTAAATAAACTTCCATGGAAAGTTCAACCTCTTCCTCTCCAAGATAAAAGAAGAAATTCTAGCTAGCCACAAAATAACAATCCATCATGTTCCACTCTTGGAAAGGCTTCAGGATCATCTTTCAAAGAGGATTCTAAGAGTTCTTTAGAAATTTCTTTGAGTACTAAATCCTTGATATTATTATTTCACCATAGCACGCCAAGAAAGGATACCACATTATCTACTATGCCAGGAAATAAAAATGAGTCTGTGGGAGGGGAATTTTTTGGATGTGGTAGATACAAAGAATGTTAGGCAGTATTACACTCTAGAATGACGTGTGACAAAGGGGTTGATGATGCACATGGATATAATGTAGTCAGTGATCGAGTGGCAGTTAGATTTCCAACATGGGGAAAAATTTGGTTTGTGACATGCCTAGACAACATAATGTAGACAATGAGTCTCTTTGTAATGTTCCCCTACAACTTAATCCTTAGTGGAAGAAGAGCACTAGAAATGAAGCTCGAGCTCCCAAAAATGATGATGGATACAGTTCCTTCAAATTTAATCATGTTGATGAATGTATTAAGTGTGTTGAGGAAGATAGGAACCTTATGCAAATTCGAGAAATAGATCAACCTTCTGCATCAAGATTATGTGAATAGATGGATCCTGCAGAGGGTTTAGTTGAAGTAGAAACATTGATTCTTGGTTCACAAGGTAGTATCCTCGAAACTTCAATGAATTACTTGATGCATTCTGAATCTGAAAATTTTGATATGGACAAAGGTGGAAAAATACCTTTGTCATGTCCTGCTGTGAACGAAATATTGAAGGTTGTTGTAATGTTGCCTACAAGTACCACATAAATAACTTCCTTGGGAACAAAGGAGAATAAACTAGATCAAGAGACTAAATCGAGATGTTATCCTGTTGTTCTCTCTTTAAATTATGATGATTCAGGGAATGAAAGTATCCTCGATACCAAGGAAGGTAAAGATGTTTTGTCTATAAGGATTCTCCAGTCACCACTTGTAATGGTTTTTCAGTATATAGCTCAATCTCAAGAGTAACTTCTCAGAAAAAAGATGTGATTGACCTTTCTGCATTGGTTCTTGTGACAGTTCTAGGAACTAGTGGCCCCACTGCTAGCTTGATGATAAATCATCCATCTATAGGTTTTCACCTTGACCACAAGTTTGAGTCTTGTAGAATCAATGTTGTCCCTCTGTATCAAGATGAATAGTAGTTTGAGGAAGTTCTCCCTATCCTATATGGTAAGTTGAATGAAACAAAAAAAGATGTGGTTTCAGGTGCATCAAGACAACTAGAAATTGCAAAATCTATTTTTGGACAAGATGTAAATGATGATAAAAGACGACCAGGGATTCATAAGGATACCATTTCCATGGGAGAATGAAAAAAATAAGATTTAATCTTGGAAGATAATATGATTGATGGAGGCACTTCATATAGCGAAACTATTGTTTCGGAACATGTAGTAAGTACACAGACATCAAACAATGATATTACCAATTCAGCTAAGGGTACTAAAGGGTCTACTAAGGAGTTGTCCAAGGTGGTTGTTTGTTGGATCATGTTGTCATTGATGCCAATGATTTGATTGATTGATGATGTCAAGTGATTGATTGATGTCAAAGGATTGATTGATTGATGATTGATGTAATATAATATGTATTTTCCTTGATGAGAATGCATAGATGAAGATGGATCAATGAGTTGTCATTGATACATGATGAAGATGGATTGATGTGGTTCCATTGGTATATGATGAATTGTTGGAAAAATGTATAGATGACTCATTATTGTCTTATCATGATTGATAAGGTGTACAAATGGATGAACTCCAAAGTGG
>JASDQU010014510.1:28986-62389 GCA_032191745.1 Picea mariana | reverse complement strand
AAGTTATGCGGATGCACACGGGACCGACTAAAGTTATAAAGTGGGAGACCGGGTTTTCATTCGTATTAGGCCTAATAAGAGTACCATACGGTTTGGGAAGGGGACAAAGTTTTCACCTCGATTTATAGGACCATTCAGAATCCAAGAGAAAATTGGACCTGTTGCCTATCGTCTCGTACTGCCACCCCACTTGCATAAAACTCATAATGTTTTTCATGTATCTTTTCTACGTCATTATGTTGCTCATGAATCACATAAGCTAAATTGGAAGGAATTGCAGGGATCGGACGTGGGAACTCTCACGGTAGAACCATTACACATATTGGACCGTAGAGTCCGACAACTCAGGAACCGTCTGGTAGACCAAGTTAAGGTCCAGTGGGACAAGTATAGTCCAGGATCTGCTACTTGGGAAGACATCGAGGCACTACGATGAGATTATCCCTCACTTTTTTTACCACCTCGAGAATATGTTTCTCAAAGGTTGGGTGTATGTAACACCACCTTTTGACTTAGACAACCGAGATTACCTGAGGCCTACACACCTTTATTTTCTATACACAAGTGAAACTATTAAATGATACACTTGAACTTTTAAGACATATGAATCCTTATGAATGTTTAAATGTATTTGGATAATGATGGATATGATGCAATATATTGTGAGAATGTTAATTTTATGAATGTTTAAATGTTATTGATGATGATGGATATGATGCGATCTACTATGTGAATGTAAATTCTATGAATGTCTAATCGTTATTGATGATGATGGATATGATGAAATATATTGTGTGAATGAGAATCCTATGAGGGTTTAAATTCTATTAGAATGATGTTGGATATGATGCAATCTATTTTGTAAATGATAATTTTATGAATAGGTGTTGTTAATTGGATTATGTGATATTATGAGATCTATTTCTAACTTGAAAACTTCGATGTTAAAGTTGTTGGTACGTAGATACCGAATTGAAATTATGGTTGTATGCAATTACATGATGATAATGCATAGAAATGTATGAGTTTGTGTAACAGACTAATCTGCAGGTTATGGGCTATGAAATAGCCAAGGGATAATGATGATGAAAGTGGATTTCATGACCACTGGTCAAGAAACAATACGGTATGAATCTCAGTATGTGAAATTATATTGTCTTGGATGCATTTCTATGATATGTGGACCAGTGCATGATTTCAAGTGGTGAGACTTCCCAAAACTGAATAGATGATGAAAAAACTCCCAGCAACACGATGCCACTGTACATTCCATTGTAGCATGTGGACCCTAGTCATGATTAGGAGGGGTGGAGGCATTTCCCACCATGTATCCTCTGAAACCTGAAGTCATGGGAAGATGATGTTAGCTCATGCTCCCCTAGATGTGTGATGATGACTGTCAGTTGCCTGCTGGGGAAGCTTGGTCAAGATAGTGACACTTTCGCTTATGGGTTCTATTTGGAGTTAGGTCAATATAGTTGACGCTCCAAGATAGTCCAGCAGAGGAAGGATATGAATGGAAGATGGAAGTAAGTTAGGGAGGAAGGATGAGTAGAAATAGTTGAGAGTGTATGGAGATTTGTCTTATGGTGGAATTTATTGTTTTCCTTCTAAAAAGAAAATGGGTATATATATGAATATTCATAATTATGTAACTAAACTACAATTGTCTAAATAACATTGTTGACTAGATAATTGTAATTAAAGGATTTTGCAAACATTTGATTGGTTTATTGTCTTTTATAAAATGAATAGTCTTGTTGAATGGATTGGATGCATATGGAAATTACTATAGAGATGATAGTTACTGATATTAGTACATGAACGAGACTTGTATGTACTAGCTACACATGCATTTCTTGCACATGTACACTAGTATGAATGAGTTTCTTGGCTTACTTACTAATAATGTCAGTTATTTGTTATGATTGTGTGAACCATGTTTCTTTTCCCTTGTATCATAAAATACTTTAACTTTGGGACGAAGTTTCCTGAAGGGTGGGTGTATGTAACAACCCTAGTTCAATAGTTTCTTAAGCTTTATCAAGTATAGTTAATTAAATAATTAACTATCCTAATGTGTATTAGTTAAATAATGATTATTTATTAATAATATTAATTAATTATTTATTTATTGTTTAATATATGTTGATTAATTAATTAATTGATTAATTAACACATTTAATGTTTGGGTAACGAATTAAAGGCTTAATAAATTTTAATTTATTATTAGAAAACTTTACGTACGCAGGGATAAATTATTGAATGGAGGGATAGGGTATTGAATGGGGGGATAAGGTATTAAATGGAGGGATAAGGTGGGTGGCATTAAATGTAGGTAGGAGGCGGTGAATGGGAGGAGGATATGAGGGGGCAGAGGCATTCGGGAGAAGGACTTTTTTTGGAAACTTAAGGGGAAAGGAAGCTTTTTCTCAGATTAGGAACTGTGTTTTCTGGTTTGTATGTTCTGGTTTGGAGTTTGGGTGGACTATTACAGGGGTGCATTGATTGCTAGGAGTTTTGGGCTCGGTGGCCAGGAATCCTCATGGAATCCTGGAGCTAGGGCACCGGATAGGCTCTGTTCCTAGCTGGCAGGGAGGAAGGATTCGGTTTTGGGCAGAGTTTGGGCAGAGTAGTAGTGAGGACGGATGGAGATTGGAGAAATAGCATCAGCCAAAGGTATGTATTTTCATGAATGTGCTATGTTATGTGGTTGTTACGTAAATTTATTTTCATGTTGTTCATAAATAAAATTTATGCTGAATAATAAACGATTATAAGTTGAAGATTAAATTGTACAGGATATAATTTCTTTATTCTTTATTTTAGCTTGTGTTTTAAAAGACTTTGTGGGGACAGAGACCTTACAGTTACCAAGAGTAAACTACTTATTTTCGCATTTTAACTGTGAAGATGGATGAAACAGGTTGATCTATTGTTTAACAAGTGGAAGTCAAGTATAAAGTTTGACATACATTATCTTTCTTATATCATATGGACTCTTTGCAATGTCATCTTGATTGAATTCTTTGCATATTGAGACAAAGATTTCTTTCAAAATTCCAGTAGCATTGGAAGTAGCAAAAGATATAAGGTTGATGGGATATATGCATGATTTGTTCACTCTACAGGTAGTTGTTTTTGTTTTTCATTTGAAAAGCATATTCTAGAGGAACTTTCCATGATGGTGCAATGATTTTGGGAAGGTGTTCAATACATTGAATTTGATCCCTAGTGCTAATTTCCAAAGAAAACTAACTATTTCATTTCTAGAGAGTCAATGTACATGTAAATGTAATAGAAAAGAAGAACTTCCACTGTTTGGTTATGTTTAGACTATATTCTCTTGTTTTGTTGTCTTCTAGATTCAATGTGCCAGTCGACAACATGGATTCTTCTAGCCTAGTGGGGTAGAAATGAGACATTTCAATAACTAAATATTTTTAGAGAAATGCCTCTCTCTCTATATGGGAATTTTATTTATCCTATTTGATAGAGATTTCAGGGTCTTTACAGGGAGTATGTATCTCTCTAGAAGTTGATATTGAAATCTTTCTTGTACTGGAGATTATGTGATGAACATTAATGTTCTATTATTTATACATGGCTATTTGGATGTTTCTCTGGAATTTGTTATGTATGGACTTTCCTCTACTTGACGTTGAGTGTAGTGTTTAAGGGCCTTTTTCTGTGGTTTTAATTTGCATTATTTTCTCCCTGTTTCAAAAGTTCCATGTTTGAGGGAAACAACACAATATGTCATCCATTTAACATGGCAACAAAGTAGTTGCTAATCCTCTCTTCAGTGTAATATTTAAAAAATTTTCTTTCCTTATACAAAGCATTTAACTTTCAGGTGATGTAAGGTTTGGTAGATGGTTATTGAAAATTTGAGAGGGTAGTTTTGTTTATTCTTGGCTTTTGAATTTAATGGTGCTCTCCTCTCGCATTTTAATCTCATGTTGCTTGTTCTTTCTTGTTTGTCCAATGTGGTTATTTCTCAATTTAACCAATGTATGTGACTTTTTCATTAAAGTTATAGGAGTTTTAGGCTCCTAAAATGACCTATTTTTGTTCATATAATACCCTCACCACCCTTTTTTTTTACCAGTTTTGAGGCCTATATCTAAGTATCCCATACTCTTCTTGATGAGATCTTGAGGATATGAGTTTAAAGTTGCTTATCATTAAAAGTTGCTAAGGTAAATATTTAATTTGTTCAAAATGATTTCATTTATCATGTTCTTAGAGTCTATTATCTTTATAAGTCACTAACTAATGGAAATTTAAGTACCTTCACTCATCACAGATTCCTTCACCAACTGATGGCGCGTAGACCGATGGTCAATGGAACCAACCAAGGGCCAAATGGAATATCGGGCAGTTTCGTAAGAATACTTTGATCTAGAATGAAATAAAGGCATGCCTCATTTCCCTACATTCGACAGAGGAACCAAATATGCAACAACCATTTTCTAAAGGATCCTTCACAAAGTGTAATCACATCTCTTTGAATAGACTACAACTTTACCAGAATATTATTGTTGGAAAATTGTTGTGATTTACTTTCTTGTTGTATTTTGTATATGGTTGGCTCAGTTATAGCAAGAAATTGGAATGTAAAACGTTATCTAAACTCATTTATGGCATAGAGGGAGGTTAGTGATATGATATCAATGTATTTTTAGTTTGGTGTCGCTCTGATTGATCGGGTATGTATCATTGAGCTCATTATGTATTGATACTGAACTTCATTAATAGAATGCCAGGTTTCTCTCCACTTATGTTATGATATGTGAATAATCAATCTCACTCTGTAATTTAGTTTCTTTTAAGAGGGTGCGAGCTAGTTGGTTAGGGCCCAACCAATCCAGCTCGATACACCTCTTTGTGATTCATGATTGTGTGATTTGTATAAACTGTTGTGGATTTCATGTTTTCATTCTCTATTCCTTTTTAAATACATAGATGAATGTTTCACTTTGTATGTGTGATCATTCCTGAACGAATTTAGATGGTGATCATCGTAAGTTTGTAGAACACTTATTTTTCTTTGTTTTACAGATTGTTCAAATTTGATTCCTATACACCTTTTGTATGATCTCGTGGCACTAGAGATCTAATTACATCTCATTTTAAAGATAATTTGTGAATATTTTGGTTTAAAGGGTCTTGAACATTGTAAAGGTATGATTGTGATATCGAATATAACCTCTCTTTGAAGGTCTTGATTCATTTTTAGACTCAAGATCTGGAGAACTTTTGTTTTATTTAGAAACCCTACGACCCTGAATGTGATTGAGATATACATAGAGTTGTTGGAACCCATAGACCTTGTGGATAGTGGATCTGACTATTTGTGACTACTCCAGTGAATGGTGATAATATATACCTGTGGTTTTATTGATCTACAACAGTCTGGAATCCGATTTTCCTCTCATTACATTAGAAGCATATATGTTATCCTATCATCTGTTTTCATTTTATGATAGAGCCACTAGGGAATTATTGATTTAGAGCAAACTGTTGATGGTGAATATATTGAATATTGACAGGGTTGCAGTCTATGCAATGAATATTATTTTAAGTGTGTATATTGATTGCCATATGCACATGATATACATTGTCGATTGTTGAGTGCGGGAATGTTGGTTGAGGATTAATTTTGATCCAAGGTTTTGATTCTCTTGTTGATGAAATTTCCAAATTTGCAACATTTATTTATTATTGAAATTATTTTTATTAGAAAAAGAGAGTGATTCTTTTCTTGACAAAGAACATTGGTTGAAACTACACCTTCATTTCTTATGCACATAGTGGAGTGGAGAGTCTAGTACACGAATAATTACTGTTTGAACTGAAATGACATGTTTTTTATTTTGATTCTTGTATGTGTGCTTGATTGTTCAGATCATTTGCAAGTTCAGTTTGATCATTAAGCAAAGAAAGCGAAGTGGGCAATACTTGAGTTGATTGTTTGTTTATTTTTTTATTTTAATAACATTGCCAAGTTTTCAAGTTAGGGATTTGATGATTGGTATTTAAGAACCCAGGGGATTTTTTATATATAGTTCATAGAAATGAGTGATTTTACATAATTCCTAGGGTATCTTTGGTATTTCCAGTGTTGTTCCTGAAATATTACGAGCCCCAGATTGATAGTAAATGTTCATACATTTTCATAACTAGTACTACAACCAACAAGGAGAATTGTGTCTAGATAATTAAGGGTTTATTCTAGTATTGCATGCATTTTGTATTGTATTGTAGAGGATTCACATTATATTGTATTGTAGAGGATTCACATGGAGATGTAAATTATATCTGGTTGGATCTGAAGAAAAATGTTGACTAGTTGTTGCTTTTTTGTTCAAGCATGTGAAATGGAATATTTCCAGAGTCTACCTAGCTCATTGTAAACAATTTTGTTTTTACTGTAATTGATTTATTTTTCCTTTTCGTATCTCCCTACCAATTCCTTGAACAACAAAGACTCTAAAATAAAAGGTTCACCATAATTTTCAAATCGGGCATTTCTATCTATTGTTGCAATCAAGTTGGAGAAGAGATGCATTATTTATTTATTTGAACAATGGTATACTAGCAAATGACTATGGGATAACATGTAATATGCATAATCCCTCAAGGAAAAATGCACATCACATATGAAATCACATCATGCTTGACCTGAATCATAAATATATGCATGACAATTCTTGTCTCGTTTCCTATTCCACTTGATCCTTAAAATAGAGTCAAGTATTTATGAAAACTTGCATTCAATTGTCTTACCTAATAAAATATGACTAACGCTAATTTGACTTATGTCATGGGTGCAGGGAATTAGAATAACAAGCTCTTAGTTTCTTGGTGTTGTGCCTTCGAAACAAAGCCAATTTTAAGTTTCTTGGGTGAGCTTCCATGGTATTCAATTCACTCTAAATGATATGCATCTACAGAAATAGGGAATTTAAATTTATTGAGAAGGCGTTAAGTTTTCAAAGTTCCTATTATATTTTTCATGAGACTTTTTAGGAAAGGGTTAAGGAGTAGATTTTTTTCCAAAAAAATGTGTGCTAAGCATTTTTTCTTGTTGTAGTGTATGGAATCTTCCTTTTGTAACTCGTCAATTGAATTTGAATCTCAGAGAAAAAAAAATTCAGTTGCAAACTGATTCATATATTGTGGCTCTGCAATTGAAAAAGTGAAATGTCATTGGGATTGTTTTGGTGCTTTGTTTCCTGAATTTGTTTGTAATATCTACCTTTTACAGACAACTGCAACAAAGAGCGAGGCTTATCACTATGATATACATTTTTGGCTTGGGAAGGACACCAACCATGTATTCATACTTTGTATTTCAAGTTGCTTTAGTATAAATTACAATCTATTTTTCCTTAGATAACATTTCAGTGAGAATATTTAAATTTGTATTAGGATGAAGCTGGGACAACAACTACACAGACAATTTATCTTGATGCAGTTCTTGGAGGTCATGTAGTGCAATAGCGTGAATTGCAGCACCGTGAAACTCACAAATTTATGTCATATAAGTAACAAAAACTTAACACAAAAGAAAAATCAAATAATTGCCTTAAATTATTACTAACCTCTTATAAGATTTCTTTAATCAACGTGCATATAAATATTGTATATTTTAGAAACTGAGATTACATCTTAATTTATTTAATATTTTAACATTGTTTATATATATATATATAATTATTATGTTATGATCAAGCTATTTGGTTGTTAAAGTCTACGGAGATATACATACCCTACACCCCTTTCAATTTGAACCTATGAATTTCAAGGAAAAAAACACATTCTCTTAATCATTAGGTCCACTTAGATTGTCTTAATACTTTAACATTGTTTAAGTCACGTACAAACTATTTGATTGCTAAAGTCTACGGAGATATACATTCCCTACCTCTTTTGGGTTTGAACTTCTCACTTTCAAGAAAAAAACACATGGTCCAAACTATATATATACAATTTTCTACCTTTTAACTAACCTCTTTTCAACCATCTTCTTATTTTTAAAATAAAAATATTTTGAAATCTCACTCTTAAAATATAATTTTTAATGACTACTTGGTTATTAAAATATTTATAACTCTATTATTATAGATGCATAACATATTAACATAAAAATGACTTTAATACATACTACCAAGAACAATCAAGCATCCGTCTTAATCTTTAATAACTTTATATAGGTCGATTCCTAATCAACTTCTCTTATAAGTACCATGTATTGTAAGGACTCGTTTTACACCTTAATTTATTTAATACTTTTTCATAGAGTTTTTTTTTTTACTTTTCTCATTCGTTTCCATCTTTAATAAATGTTTTATATTTATTTTAATTTTTTATTTTTATTATATATAAATATTATATTACCATGAAAGGTAGGTATAAGCAACGTTTTTCCTATTTTCACTTTCTTATAAGTGTGGTAATTAACTAATTAGTGTGATAATATTTCATCATTCACATGTGTATTAAATGAGCATGAATAGTGTATAATTCTTTTTTAAATTTAGAGATAATATCATACTAAAAATTTATATTGATTAATAATGGATACCATTAAAATTACTAAAAAATAATGAACATATATAAAATGATTAAAAATGACTAAATTAGTGACCAAACAATGAGAATAATGAACACATATAAAACAACTAAAAATGATTAAGTTAGTGACCAAAAAAGAGAATATTGAACACATATAAAATAAGTAAAAATGATTAAATTAGTGACCAAACAATGCGATATAAGTGACCAAACAAAATCACTGAAATTTATATATAAAATGACCAAAAAATGAGAGATAAGTGACCAAAAAATTGACCAAAATTCGCATATAAATGACCAAATGACAGTTTTGGTGGCTAATTTCCAGTCTCTTATCACGCAACCAAAATTGTGGTCATATTTAGTTGGCCATTTATAACTTGTCTTGTGGTCATTAATTTGGTCATATATTTGGTCATTAATTTGGTCATTAATTGTGACGGTCATATATTTGGTCATTAATCGGTTATATATTAATTGTGATGAAATATATGACCAAATTAATGACCCAAATATATGACCATCACAATTAATGACCAAATATATGACCAAGTTAATGACCACAAGACAAGCTATAAATGACCACATTTTTGGTCGTGTAATAAGAGACCGACAATTAGCCACTAGTGATCGTCAAATCAAATGTGATCATTTATATGCGGATTTTGGTCATTTTTTTGGTCACTTATCTCTCATTTTGTACTAGTGTAATGAAATGCATCTATTCTCTTGAAGGGTTTATGGTTTAACTGTGATGCTTGAATTAGGTTGGTATGTAAATAGAACCCTTTATTAGCCTCTTTGGTTATTTTATAAGTAGAGACGCAAGTATATCACTCGCTTTTCATTTGAGGGGTGGTGCAGAAGCACTAGATCAATTTATCCCCTCCAAAGGCATGGCGAAAGGTGTGGACCTTTCCCACAAGGAATCATTTCTTGGTTTTGGAGTGGTAGGTTATGTTCCAACATCCTTTATTCCTGTAGGTCATCCAAAACTAGGGAAAGGATGTATATTTTATGTGGATATAGTAAAGGAAGACCGTATCATTAAAATTGACCGAGTGGAAGTGCGGTACTTAGAATATTTATTTTGTAATAATGGATTTATTTTTAGATTTCATGGAAATTGGCCATCTCTTAAACAACTGAATGCATGGAGTGAGAATTCTTAGTGCCCTTTCTTGTTGGGTTTGGTTAAAATTCACCCCTTAGTAATGTTGGAACCTTTAGCAGTACTGAAACGGGGGGTGAATCAATATTGTACACTTTTTATAATATTTAACACTTTAATCACACATCATTAATACATAACATTATAAAAATCAATAAATACATGTATAGTACACAGAGAGTTTACGTGGAAAGCCAAATGGGAGAAAACCACAAACAATGTTCTTTTATAATTCATTCGTTACAATATTAGGATATGACATGAGAGGGATGCCCATCCCTTATGTAATCTCCAGCTTACACAATATACAAATTTCAATATGTCTATAATAAACACCCACTTAATGATTTGGTGAAGTCTCCAACCCTTACTGCAAGCTCCAAATTGCAAAACGTACTGCAAATTGTTTCCACTATCTCCAATTCACTAGTTTGGTGAAGGCTCCAACCTTCATATGCAAGCTCCAACTTGTAGACAGGTTCCAACCTACGATCAAGTCCTAGCTATTGATCTTCTTTTGCGCCATAGATCCTTTCGTCCTTTGATCCTTATGCACACTATTGTTTTCATCATTTTACAACTTACTCTATATATGCATCATACTTTGTGCCATACCTTCTACACCATTAATCATTTTTTGTTCGGTTTATCCTTTCCGCCTTCGATCCTTCTACACACTTTTGTTTTCATCTTTTCACAACTTCCGGTTTTTGTGCATCATACATTATGTTGTTGTGCACACTTGTCATAATTTCTATTATTATGCACACTTTGTTTTTCATCCTTATCTATTATTGTGCTATAATTGACCATGTCCGTGACCACTTTGACATCAATGATGACACACGTGCAAAAAGTAAAGGAGTTTTTCATCTTGGATTTCATAGATGTGGAAGACCATGATCTAGTTAATGGTAGAGGACCTTGGTTTATGGGAAATTATTGCCTCTTGATGAAGCCATCGCATCCTATATTTAACCCCAACACAATTATGTTTATAGAGTTTTCTATATGGGTCCATCTTCCTTGCCTCCCCATAGAATTATAGAATTTATACTCCCTTGAAGAGATTGGAAATTATTTGGGGACATTCATAGTCCCTGATCTCAACAAGGTAGTGAATATTTGCAACACTTTTTCTCAACTATGCATCCATGCTAATATTAGTAAAGGTATTCCTTCTTACGTCATACTAGATTGTAGGGACTCAAGGTGGACATAATCCATTGATTACAAGGATATAACCTTCATATTCAGGCTATGTTTTGAGCTTCACCATAGGGTGACATACTACCTCAAAGGAAGAGAGTCTTAGAAGAAACATGGAAATCATAATTATCCATCCTATTGGAGGTATCATAAGATGGGTAGTCGTTGGGTGAGACCAAAAAATATGGAGGAAGTTTGATCGGCTATTCCTCCCTATACTACAACCTAGACTCTTATTGACGCAGATATTGATGAGTCTCCTTCTCCAAAGAATAATAAATATGACAAGAATATTTTAATTTCTTCTATGTATATCTTTGATCCACCTAAAAACCCTATTTCTCTATCTTCGACTATACCCGTTAGGGTAGATAAAGGAATACATGACTTAGACTTGTTTGATGTTTCCTCTCCAAATGATATCTCCTCACAATCCACACTCAATCCTTCTGACTCGATTCTACAAATGGTGATTGTTGATGAGGCTTATAGAACACATTTTAGTAGAAATCTAAAAGGAATTCAAAAAATGAAAGGATAGAAAGCTGGAGAATGATATCCCCTATGTTTTCCTCATGTCTTTATTTATTTTTTGTGTCTCTATTTTTTTACGGAATGTGATTACATGCTTGATATTTTTTATGTAAAATGAAATAGGTTACACAAGTCTATAGATGATGCTAAGGATTGTAACCTACCCAACTCCCAACTCGATCACATCACTACTAAAACGACCGGATAAAAAATTATGATGTCAAATCTAAATGCAAAAATAACATACACAACATGAAATTCAAACTCATGCAGTTGTCCATATGTATTTAAAAATGTAAATGGAACTATTTTAATTGTGCACAAAAACAACTAAATACATACAACATCATTCAAGCATAAAATACAAATTCATGTGCATCATTCTACTAAACAAAAGTAGCAATAACCAAGATAACTTTGAGTAAAATGAACAACAACTATACCAACATTTAACATGAATAGACATAGCACATAACATCACATATCTTAATAAATATGCAACTCACTACAGAGGATGGATGTTCCCCCCAATCGTAGACTTGTTTTTCCAGTTCTCAACAACAAGTCACCCTTAAGATGGGGCTATGAATCCACAAGATACGTTGGTCCCTAAGGCTAGATAATGTTCCCCTCTCAACTGTCAATTCCCCATAGCTAATTCTAGTCCACCAGATCTCTTCCCCACAACATGCACAACCAAAGGGATGGAATCCCTCTTAACTTCTCATAGTCCCTTAGGACTTTCCACTCCCCTCCACAGATTTTGGCATAAGTTTGAGAGGAAAAATCTTTGTTGGGACCACAAGAATTCTAGAGAAGCAATAAAAATTTGCCCGATAGCAAAATTCTTGCTTCCCTTGATGAATTTCGAGCAAATCATTACTCCCATGCCCGAAGCCTTTTTCTCCATGAAATTACAGTTCCATACGATTGTCAAACATTCCTACAACATCTGCCTTTAAGTTTTAGAACTCATAAATCATGTATTGTCTATAAAACTCCATCTAAAAACAACTCTCCATGCAAAAACATGAATCTATCATTTTGATCTTCTACCCATTTGAATTTCCCCTCTTTCTCTTGCTTGCTTGACTTACACTCTTCCCCAAACTAATTGTACTCAACCCCCATGCTCTTAATAACTATGGGATGTGACTTCTCACACACACCCTCTTACATGAATTCAATGATCGGGATCTACAACACTCAACAAAAAATGGAAGTTTCATATTAAGGATAATTTAGAAAGAAATGGGTTTGAGTTTAATATACATGGGCAAACTTTCCCCCTTTGACCTCTTCCATCTCTTGTGGAAAATAAGCCCCCAAATCTCCATCTATTACCATTTGTAGTCGGTGATACATTTTATTTATTATATTCAATTTACGTCGTTTACGTATTATATCACTTGGCCCTCGGTCATACATTACTGACAATATGCATAGATAGTTTGAGATATGAAAATGGGAATGTTATAAAGATTCCCCCAAAAAAATTCCACTGATCAAAAGTGATCAAATGATCCTATAATTATTCAGTTAATAAAAAGTACATATGTTTTTCTCGGAATATATATAGGAATTTTTTTATGAGTAACCATTTTTTCTTAACAAGGACCATTTTTTTTTCCAAGTTAAATTCACGTGCGAAAAAATCTCTTAAATTATTTTTCCATATCCAATCTTAACTTCATGAAAACCTATTTCCCTATATTAAAATTCTTTATTAAATACATGGATATTCATGATTAACATAATAATTATTATTATAAAAAAAAGAAAAATGCATATTAAAGATTACCAAGATTTACAACATAGAATGCATATCGATAACCAAATGATGTAAAATACCTCAAATCACCACAAAATCATAATATAATGGTGAAACAATATTCAACTTAGCCAATAGTTCAGCATACGATTCCATCATTTCTATTAATTTAAATAAAATTACAAGTGCAAGAACTTATTTAAGATAATGCTTGGCTTGTGCCCTTGAGGTCATTGCAAGGGATCTAACTTTCTCGCACCAAATAAAGAGAAATTATACTAGGCCATATGTTAACCCATGTATAACACTTGGTGAGGTTGACGCACCCATATGAACATACGTTGTATTCTCTCTTATCACGAGAACATCTTCCAATGAACAAATTTCAAATAAATATTAGATGAAGAGTTCTATAACCAAAAACAATCACCATTTATTTTTTTACATCATAACTCTTCATTATTAAAATCACTAATCACTTTTATCTTTTAACATATTAGACTTATTTTAAAAAATTCTTCGACTATTACTATCACGCGGAAAAATTCGTACATGACATTCTTCAAATAAATATTAGATAAAGAGTTCCATAACCAAAAGCAATGACCATTTATGTTTTTACATCATAACTCTCGATTATTAAAGAACTAATCACTTTTATCTTTTAACATATTAGTCTTATTTAAAAATATGCTTCTATTATTATTACTATCATGCAAAAATTGGTACATGACATTCTTCCCTCCTTCAATCACTTATGTATTTAGCAGCCTTAACCTCATATGCATCAAAACAATAAATGTTAAATTTATTAACAAATGAGAATATTGCTTTATAATTACATCAAAATTTTTCCATGTGGCATTACTTTCATTACAATGTGTCCATTTAACCTTTAGATCTTTAATATTCATTTTCCATAATTTTTTAATACTCTTATCTATAATTTTTTTTTAGATCTTTAATATTCCTTTTCCTTAATTGCTTAATACTCTTATCTATGATCTTTTTAGGTTTCATAATGAGTTCACATCTAAGCTTTAATTTAATATTCTCCCTCTTGAGAACGTGTGTATAGTAAGTATATATTTTTTAAGAACATGAACAATATGAAATACATTATGAATTCTACATAGTTTACGAGGTTCTGCAAGTTCACAAGCTAAGTTTCTTATCATAAGTTACCTAGTTTTGGGTCTAATTCTAACAAAGATTTATTGTCTCCTTGGAATTGGAATTTTGACCTTTTTAAAGCAGTCTGATGTTTTTACCTATCTTATGTCTCTTTCATATTACCATTTGTTGTTTTAATTATGTTTTCCATTTCTTCGATATTCTCATTATTATACCATTTTTTGTGAACTAAGTTTGACCATAATAAATGATCCTAGTGGATACTAGTGGCCACCCACCTCTTCCAATGACTCAACATGGATCTCCATATGGGTAGTCTTGTTATGATTTTATGAGATTTTCTGGGTCCTAAACTTCCAAGTCCATTTTGAGGCCCTTAACGATATTTTTAGACAAGTGACGTCGTCCTAGCTATAGCTTTGGAAAATCCAAGCACATTTTTTTTGTTGTTGTCCTTAGTTAGAGATTTCCAACTAGCTACTATGTGCACCAAATGGAGATTGTATGTGAAAGTTACACTCCAAAAACGTTGATGTAGAAAATAACACCCAACAATACATTTTGGCATTTCTCATCGAAATTATTTTCGGCATGAAATGAGAGCAAAGATATAATAAGGAAATGTACATAGATGTATCGTATATCCAACAATATAACACACAAAAACAAAAATATATTAGATATGCAACCATAAACACACAAATACAATAATACACAATTTCTATTAATGAGCGAAAAATGTACAAAGACTATAAAAAGATAGAATGAAAGACTCACTACAATGGTGGTAGCTTATCTCTAAGAAGAGATGTGAAGGATACTCACATTCGCAATAAGATGATTTGCAATGAGGCTCTAAAGGCCTTTTTAACATAAAGAAATTAAAAAACCCTAACCCCAGAAGATGAAAAGCCAACAATTTTGTGGACCCTATTTTGGGTAGTTTGGTGTATCAACTTCTCGGGGAGGTAACTTTGGCATACAATCTTCGTTTGGGGAGAACAATATATCATTGGAAATTTCTACCCGAGGACTACACATGTTTCCATCAAACTCTAACTTTGATCACAATTTGACTATGGCAAGCCCTAGAAACGTTGTTTAAGGCCTCAAAGCATCCCTAGAAGTTTGGGACTCGAAAACTAGGAACAAAACTAGCAAAATGAAACTGTCAAAATGAGCCAGTTGGAATAGGTGGGTAGCCACCGATATCCACCTAGGTGGGTAGCCACCAATATCCACTTGGATCAATCCTCCCTCCTTAGGAAGAAATGGTCTCTGTTGCGTTGAGTTCCTGGGGGAGATGAGAAAGCAATTTTTGTCACTGAATCTTGGTGTGTTGTTTGTTGTGTTGGAGACGTCGTGCTGCTTGGTTTGTGGAAGGATGTCACGAACCTATTGCTGGTAGGGTTGAATCTGTTCAACCATTCGAGCTACATGAGATGTCTGTGTGAAGAAGGAATTTTTTCTCTTTGTTGCAGCCTTGTCGACCCACATTTGTTGGATATAAGGTGATTGGGCTGAGGTTGTAGTGGTTGCAGTATCCTTTTGTTCACCTTTTGAACAGATTGTGAAGAAGATGAATTTTGTAGTATGAGATACTACCTTACAACACTGTTTAGGTGGAATAATAGTCGGAATTACCTATGGTATTCTGTAGAGATGACCCCTCAAAGTAATAATGACACTATGGGGTCAAGACTCATAAACAACATGGCGCTTCCACATATATGGTTGGCCTAAGAGAAAATCAAATACATGCAGAGGAGAAACATCACATAATACCTCATCCTTGAAGGGTCGGATGCCATATGACAATCGAGATTGTTGGATGAAACTAAGATATCATCCCTGGCGAAACCACCTGATGTTTTATGGTTGCGGTGTGGTGTTGTCAACAATCTCAACTATTTGACAACCTCTGCTGAGATGAGGTTCTTCTAGCGTCCACTATCAACAAAAAAATGCAGCAGGGCCCTTCACCCACATCTGTGAATGAAAAAGGCGCTCCCACTCTTCAGGATCTGTTGGTTCTTCTGGTTGAATTTCTACGGTCGCAACAATAGCAGTGGGATCTGTGTCAATGATTTGTCTTCTATCGGTATTTTTTGAATCAGATTATGAATCAGGTTTTGCCTCCTTGTCTTTTATCTTGACCACCAATGAATGTTTTGAGTGACATTCATCTGTGTTGTGCCAGGGGATTTTGTGGAAATCACACCATTTTCCAGTGTCCTTGTTCATCTTTCTGTGATCCTTCTTCTCTTATGGCTTGGAATGGTTTTCGAGATGCGGTTTTTAGGGTTGCTTTTATCATACTTTTGTTGTTGTGTATTGACAGACCCAAAATCCTGCCTGTTCTGGTGCCTAACTTTCTGCTCGATTTTAACAGCATATCGATAAGCAGCACTGAGTGATGAGATGTACAGAAAATCCATTTCAGTTTGAATGTATCTTTTTAGAGCCCCACAGTATTTCAGAACCAAATGTCGCTCAGATTCCTTAATACCCATCTTCGTGCACACGGTATGGAAGGTATTGGTGAAATTCAAAAATTCATGGCCCCTCTCTTGCCACAGTGTGGTCCATCTCATGTACTAGTCCTCATAGTTTCCAATAGGGTAATATTTTTCCTTTACCACATCCACAAAAAAATCCCAAGTGGGCTCGACCCCATATATTCTAGACTCCTTTGTGGAAATTTTCTCCTAGTAAGGTTCCCACCAATGTTTGACATGGGGGAGAGCCTTAAGTAGTGTGAAGGTGATATTTTCCCTATCATAGAAATTAGGGACAAAGAAATAAAGTTCTAGCAAATTTAACCATTTTTCCAGGGCATCCGCATCTATCTGTCGTTCAAATATGAGAGTATCAAAATTAACTTGTAGCTTGAAAGGAGAGGTTCCCCCAAAGTGGCCACTTAATGAATATGCACATGTTGTTATCGATAGGCATTGAAGGATGTGGGAAAAATTCTCCATCATTTTGTCTCTCTCTCGCGTGAGAGCTTGCTCAAGCAACAGATTGATAGAATCGGTTGCTCTGTTGTTTTTATTTTCTTCCGCCATTGAGGGATTCTTGGGTGTGCGAGAGTGATTGTCCTCAAGAGAGACAAGTTCAAGAGCCAAGTTGCTATACTCGGACCTCGTCACGGACATGCACTGAAAAAAATGATCAAGAGAAACCTCCTCTAATACCACTAATCCAGATTATTTTGGGCACGAAATGAGAGCGAAGATATAATAAATAAATGTACATATATGTATTGAATATCCAACAATATAATATAAATATACCAGAGATGCAATCATAAACACAAAGATACAATAATACACAATTTCTCTTAATGAGAAAAAATGTACAAAGACTGTAAAAATACAGAGTGAAAGACTCGCTAGAATGTTGGTAGCTTATCTCTGAGACGAGATTTGACGGCTACTCGCATTCACAATAGACCTTCCTAGAAGTCTTCTTGTAGGATCTAGAGACCTGGCATCTTCATCTTCTCAAGTTTCTAGGGATTTTCCCTCATGTACATGCCCTATTATACTGTTATCCCACGTACATATGTGCCTTGCTCCACTACATCCTGCATACACCTAAAAAACTACGGATTTTTTAGTATTTTTCTTAATTCCAAAACTTTCATCGTCAACCCTTCATGCTACCTAAGACTTGCACCACTTCATATGTATCAATGAGTACCTGCAATAAACCTTACACAATAATAGATATTTAATGTGCTTAATAGGTGTTAATATGAGATCCCTACTATGTTATTTATACTTCCCTCTAGCTTCCTCAAGGGGTTACCTTCTAACCAACTTAACCCCATTTTTTTCTTTTAGGGCTAACCCACTTCTAACCACTTGTCCACTTATAACCCACTTTGATACAAATAGTAAATTGTCCACTTCTAGTTGCAACTAATTTATTTTTAATTATTTTCTTATTGTAACAACTTAACCCATGATTAACTCCTAGTTTCACTCACTTAACTAGTCAACTTCTTCTAGGAGCTTCTAGAATAATTTTGACTTCTTTGACCTTCTGGATAACTCATGAGGATTCTCCAACTTCACAAGGCAATAATGCTGTAACCGCGAGGAGTTATGTGGCATTCCACATATCACTAGAAATGGCATGACATATACTATCCATCTAGAATAGTCTTATCTACAAATATATTAAACTTCATACCATTATACATCAATCAAATTGAATTCCCTTAACCATATTGTTGGGTCTACCAGAATTTTGTATCAAACTTGATTCAAGGTTTGACATCAATGAAAACCAACCCAATTAATCAACATTAAATGGGGTTTCAAATCCTTATCCACAAGCCATACATTGCAGAGCCCTCCTATTAATGAAGTATACAAAATGGCATTTGGGTCATGTGTTTCCTTATCCTAAATATTGTTTGATATTCATATTTTCACATAGAGATTATATAAGAGTGACATAGGTAACAACAATGGGTTTTCTCATTCTATCAAATAGATCCCATGCATCCTCTAAATGATTATCAATCCAGGCCGCCTTGATGAGAATGTTATAAAACTATGATGAGGGTTGTATTCTCAGCAATGAATACAACCCGAGATTTTCCAAGAGAACACCTCTGCGTTATATATGTGTATCAAACAAGAACATAATCTTTCTTTTACAATTTCTATGCTCTAGTAATATGCGTCGCTGTGACATCCAAATTGAATCTGCACTCTAAAGTTTCCACTGAATGGGGGAATTGCATCACCTCACAAAATGTCATTAGTCGATACTCGATTTCTAATATCCAATCGTCAATGTGACATTGAATGTCATGCCTAGAGATATCATGAAAACTCAAATCATTCCTATATTGAGCCAGAAAGGGATTTTAAGCCTAACATCCTATAATAACCTAAATATCACAAATTACCCTAAGTTTTGAGTTATTTCATGATCTTCACTATTAAATACGCGGTTGCAATATCTCAACTTTAATATAACAAGTAGATTCAAAATCCCCCTATTTTTAAGGTTTTTGAAGGGCTAAAATTACATAGACAAATCTACGGAGATCAAAATATTTTCTGCAAACAAAATTTCCTCTAAATTTTTTATAAAAGGATCATTTTCACCAATATTCATCCAAATATAACATTTATGAGCAAAACTATAAACAAAATTCAATGAAAATTCAAAGAAAAATCAACCTTTTACTCTGCAGACACCTACGCGTGCAATATACTATGGCTTCAAATGATAAAATGGCGATATTTTCATAGAACGAGGATTAATTGTTCGACTTCCTGCGTCGAATTTTTTTCAATTTCACCAACTCAAATCAAAACAAATAGAACTGGTTAAGCGTGTCATTGGGGGTGGTCTCATACAAATATTGAAGCATATCAATACGTTTAGCACCGAGTAATTCATTGAGAAGAGTGTTGAAAGATCTAATGGTGGGTTTATCGTACCCTAATAGTGGGTTATTGTTTTTATCTGATTGAAGAATCGACTTGTGTGTTCCTAAGAAGGTATACATGGTATCATGAGCCAAGTTTCCAAGGCAATCTCAAACAACGCAGTAGTAAAGATCATGCCTACATCTGAAAGAACTTAGGAAACAAAGAAGGAATGAGATTTTGTTTCCTGGTAAAGAAATTCTATAAATGCATATTTACTTTGAATTTATAGGAAATGCAGTGATCGTAATTTTTTTTAACTGTATTAAATGAAATATTGAACCATCATAAAGTCTACAAAGTGGGTGAAAATTTCACTAAAAAAAAAATATGTGTAAAAAAACATTGCATCGAAACATACCTAGATAGGAACAAACAACACAACAACGTAAAGAAATGATACGTTAAGAAGTGTGAATAATGAAGGTTGTTTGAATGCATAGTGACGCTCCAAATGCAAAAACAATCGAGCAGTGTGCAACGGAGTGGGAGGTGGTAGCCGATGTTGCAGAGTTGTAGCGAGGTAGAAGATGTTTCTCAGAGATTCCATTTATAGGTACATATTGTGCATAGTGACTCTATTAAATGCAGAAGCTCAGATCATATCAACATATAATTTGACTAATCGTATAATTTAGAGTTATCCATATTGTAAATCAATTTTAATACAGTGAAAAATAATAGGTAAATCATATTTCCCTCCGCCATGGTGAATAAGTGACATCAATGTGGGATGGGCCAATAAAATAAAAAATTAGGTATATAATTTTTGAAAAAAAAAAATTAATTTGAAAATAAAAAAATTTAATAAATAATATTAAAAAACATGAAAAAAAACTATCTTAAAAACATTAGAAAACTATATTAATAAAATTACAAAATTGACCAATTAATACACATAATGAACTAGTTAATAGGTAGGCAAGGATGGTTGAATGCAAGGCAAAATCTAGATTCCATGCCTTGACCTAAGACTGAGACTAATAAGAGGCCTTGGGGTTTGCCAATGAAAACTATTGGTCTTTTAGGGCCAAATTCAATAATGACATTACATCATGTGCACACACGATGAAGGGGAGGAGATGAATTAAGTAAACATCAGAAATGGTAAACCCCTCCATGATATTATTACTATGAATGAAACTTAACATTATGTAAGGTTTCTAGGATATGAGGGTCTATTTTCCTATTTTAAAATCCTTCATTAAATGTATGGACACATCACACAATAATTATTATTCTTTATTATTATAAAGGAAGAAAAGCCCATACATATTGTAGATGAATCATATTTATAGTATATAAATACATGTTGATAATAAAATGAGGATAATAGATCAATATTCAATTTATTCAATAATAGTGAATATGATGTTATTTTTTATATTCGTTTAAATTAAATTACAAGTGAAAGGACTTGTCTTTGATAATGTTTGGTTTGGATCATGAAGAGTCATTGTGAAATAATAGTGAATACGATGTTATTCTTTATATTTGTTTAAATTAAATTACAAGTGAAAGGATTTATCTTTGATGATGTTTGGTTTGGGATCATGAAGAGTTATTGTGAGAGATCTGACTTGCTTCATCCAAATAAAGAGAATTTATATTGATCCCTAATTTACCTCACATATACTATCCAGATAAAGAAAACTTATATTGATCCCCAAATTACCTCACATATACCATTCAAATAAAAAAAACTTATATTGATTCCTAAATTACCTCACATATAACATTGGCCAAGTTCATGCTCCTATATCAAGATATCAAGTATTATCACTTATCATGAACACATTTCCAAATTTCCTCCCATGCTCAAGGAAATGGCGAAATTTCAAATCAATACTAGATAGAAGAGTTCCATAAGAAAAAGTAAACACGCTTTGTGTTTCCACATCATAATTCTCACTTATTAAAAGAAATAATCACTTTTAACTTTTTTACGCATTGAAGTTTTTACATATTATTCTTATTTTAAAGAATTATTGTTTTGTTTATATCATAGGAAAATTGGTGCGTGACAAACTTGGTTTTGTATTCATGTATATACATGGATGAATGCCCATATTTATATATGTTGTGAACTATGTATATGTGAAGCAACATAGAGAAACATTTGTGAATTCTTTTTAGCACTCATTGTTCTATTAACTCTTAGTCTTACATGGAAGCTATGACATCTCTCGATTAAGTTAGATTTCTTTGATATGCTAAGGAATTGAAGCTATTTTTGTTTTTGGTGTTTTCGTTTAAATACAAGACTTTATATTTTTTCTTTGGTATAACTACAAGAATTATATGAGGACTATATGCTTTTGGTTATGATAGGACTAACATATTATTGGAGAGAGTTGTTTAAGAATGATTAATACAATGAATTTTTAAAGCCACTAAAGTTTTTTTGAGTGTTAGATACTTTGGGAGGTTGGTGGACTTCTAGACACCTTCTTTTTTATGAAGACCGTATTATTCAACATTTATGTAAGGGAGAAAGATACACCTTTAAGAAAGCTTGTAAGATATGAAAAAATCATCCTAAAGAACCGAGAGACCCTTAGTTGGTCTCAAGGTAGTGCCTCAGACCTTGGAGATATAGAAAACCTTTGAGAAACCCTTGAAATTGGCTAAGTCCCAATTTTGGACCTTTACCGGATGGAAAACCCATTGTCTTAATCGAGATGACTCGCAGCCATCGATTCAATGTATTGGTTAGATCTAAACCATTGGTGGGATGGTGCCACCATCATAGTGAGCATGTGAGAGGTTATATTGGGACTCTGATGAGGGAAAATCTGAGTCGATGAGGACCATTGATCTATAGAAGAGTGACCAACATGAGTTCTAGACCATTGGATCCTATTATGAGATTGTCGTAAGAAGGATCGTCGGAGGTCCGGAAGGAGGGATGATATAGGAGTCCAACAACCATAACCTAGAGGACATTAGATCTATCGAGAGGTATGTTGTGAGATCCCAGTCATTGGATCTAACATGGTTCAACCTGAACATATGTTACATAGAAATCTAACCACCGTGTGGTTGAATTATCCTAGCAAACCTAGATTGTTAGATAGTGAGAATTTCTAGAGATATTACACACTCACCTAGAATTATTTTCCTAAGTTTGATAGTCCAATGTTGTGAAAGATTCCTTAGATGAGAATATTCTCTCTAGATACTCTTTCCCTAGAAAATAGGGCTTTCGTCTTCAGTTCAGAGTCAGTGACACTCAGTTAGACTAGTGGAAGTCACTCATGCATGAAAACCTCATTTTTATCACCATCAGTTACATGTGTCTCTCTCACTTCCTCACATGTGTCTCGGTTAATTCATGATTGCATGGATCAGTTAACGAGGACTAGGTGGCAATTCACTCCACTGTCTGTTAGTGAGTGTCTAGATCTCTCTAGATCATTACTATGGAGCATTGGTTACTCATGTAGTCTATATCTATTGTAAATTATTCACTCTTTGAGTGTGGAATACAGTTAATGAGAATTATTCCATTCTTTCTCTCCTACTTCTATTTTCTCATATTTTCTTTGCCAATTGTCCATGTTGTTGGTTGGCTAGATCTATTATGTGCAGGTTCAACACATTTACATGGTATCAAATCCGAAGGAATGTTAGGAAAAAGACACTCAAAAATATTTTTGCAGGTATTAAATATTGAAGAACGCAGAAAAGATGGATTATTCGCCAACAATACTTTTGATGCCTCATAACTATTTGGAGTGGAAGCCAAAAATTCTTCTTCAGCTCAAATGGAGAGGTTTGTACCGAATAAATATGGAAATGGAAGTAGAGAATGATTTCTCCGATGATAAAAATGGCTTTCTCAATAGACAAGACATGATCACAAGATGTATCTACTTGTCTATTTCTCCTTAAATTCTCCACCAAGTATATGATGTATCAAAAGACTCCAGTCCAAATGAATTATGGACCATATTGGAGGTTCTATTCGGGAATAAATAATATTGTGAAGATTTCATGCATGAGGTTGAATAGATAGAGCCAGAAGAGAAGCCGTGAGAAGATCAAGCATTTTATTTTGAAGAGTCTTCTACACAAGTATTTGCACAAATTTGTATTCCATTAATTGCAAATGATGTCTACTCCATTTCATATTTGTTTTATGAATTTCATGTGGAATATGTATTGCATGCATCTCATAGGTCACATGAAGACATGTTTCCATGCGTCATGCATGCATCTCAGGCGAAACATGCATGCACCATGGATGCATCTCAGGAGACAAAAAGGGAGCCACGCACATCATATTCAATTCTCATATTTTATGATACAAATTTATAGAAATAAATTTGATATTTGAATTCCTCTCAGAAAAATATCCAATTTCAAAAAACAAATCTTCTGAAATGGATTTCAGGAAGTGAAGTTATGATCATTTTAAAATCAACAAAATTTTAGCATTTTTCCCAAAAGGATTGCATAGTTTTCAAAGTTTCATCCAAACTTTATTTGGATCTTATTTATTAAAAGAATAGAAAGTGGATATGTGTGGAAATATCAATGGTGCATCTACTTCATCAGATCCATGCAAACATCTACATCTTCAAAAAAATCTTCAACGAGCATAAACTTGCACAGTTGCGAGGTCTTCCTGGATTAAAGCACATGGTTGCTTAGCAACTGCTTTTTGTTCCTTGTCATTTTTATTTTTTTTTATTCATTTTAATTTGAGGGGGGGGTTTACCTCTTTCCTCATTTTTTCAGTTTCTCATTCTTATATGCATTATACAATGGGTATGTAACATGACCTTGGTTGTCGGGACCCATTCATCATGTACACCCTAGTAGTGTTCAGAGGGGGTGTTGGAGATATTACACTCTCACCTATAATTATTTTCCTAATTTTGATAGTCTAATGTTGAGAATGATTCCTCAGATGAGAATATTCTCTTTAGAGAACATTTCCTATAACAACCTACCCTTCCCAACCTAATCTAGCATAACTTATCCTACATATATTAATCTACCTTACCTAACCCTATCCTAACATTAAGCATAAATCGTAAGCCCCAATCCTAAGTCTAAATCCTTAAGACCCAATCAATGCCTAGCCCTGAATTATAACCTACCCTACTTAATCTACTCTACCCTAGCCTAAAACCCTAAGATAAAACATGAATTCTAATCCTAATCTTAAACATACACTATCTTACCTAGTCTATCTTACTCCACCCTCAATTTAAACTACCCTTCCTTTGAATACCCTAGCCTAGCCTACACTAACCTATCTTATCTATCCCTACCGTAAACTAAACTATCTAATCTAACCTACCCTACCTAACCTAATATATTCTACCATAGCCCACATAAACTAATCTACCCTACCCCATTATGACCTAGTCTTATGGCTAAATCCCTTAAGCCTTAATCCCAAACTTGGACCATAAGCCTATGTCTAAATCTTAATCTTAAGCATAAATTTAATTCTTAAAAACTAAATCCAAATCCCAAGCCTAAGTCTAACATAACATTACCTTACATTAAATGAAAATAATTCTTAAGATAAATTTAAAAAGTAATAATGTATAGATTTATGTACATTATAAACATATGCATAACATCCATTTTATAATATTAAAAAAAAAAACATCCATTTTGCCATTTGGTGTAAAAAATTAACTTACAAAATCTAATCAACAAATTTTATAAATAAACACACAAATACATACAATATAATAAACAAATATATACAAATACATAATAAATAAGAAAATAAATATTTTAATAATTAATTTAAAATTTTATAATATATTAAAAAGAAAACTAAAGTATTTAAATATAATCAATTTTAAGTAAATCATAAAGAAAATACAAATTTTAAGTAAATATATATTCCAAAGATATATAAAAAAAAATGGAATTTAAAACTAAATCATTTTGTGAAATTATTATTTATATTATTAATATTGATTTGAAAAAAAAAACAATATTTATTTTTTAAACTTTCTGAAAATAATCAAAATAATTTCAACATCACACCTTCCCTCCCATAAAAAAATATATATATAAAATAATTATAAATCCAAATATTAATAACTTTATTTACGTAACAAGTGCAAAATATCAAAATCTCTATTTACCTAACAACTGCATATCATAATGTCACTATGTATATATGAATATTTACTTAACAAGTTTATTCATATGTTTATTTAAATGTAAAATCTCTCATTCGCAAAAAACTTATAACACCTGTTTGTTTTTAAAGGAATTATATACAAGATATGTGTACGAAATCATATATAAATTAACTACATATAAATCTACGTCCATTCACGAGAAAAGAGCTATATCATATATAAATTAATATTAATAAATATAAAACCATTTTCATAGAAAATAATGATGGCAAAGAACCAATGAAAAAGTTATAATCTAAACTTAATAAACAGAGAACAGAACACAACCCTACTCGCAAGGCTGAAAGTTTTTCATTAAGGAGAAGAGAAGTCAATTGTATCCCATGTTTATTTCTCATGGGAAGGGATATTCTACCACCATAAAAACCGCCGGAGTTTTTCTTGTGTAAAAAAATGAAAGCATTATGTGCAAGATTCGTGTAAATAATGTTATAAAATACGATTAAAAATATATTCATAATTATAAAATGCTAAAATAACAAACCAGGAAGAAATGTTTGTTAAGAGGGTTAAACGAAATATAATAAACACAGAAGAGCGTTAAACGAAACTACACTCATGGAGAAAATAAACTAAATTATACTTATGGAGAAAGTATATTTAATCAGGGACCATAGAGAGGAGAAGAAATACCTGGAATTGGAATTGGAGTTTGGTTGGAGCGGCAGAAGAGCCTCAGTCTCAGATTTGGATGATGTGAAGGAGAGAACCTCACCACGACATCCATAGGAGTGGAATAGCAATTTGATTGGATTTGTTGAAGGGTTTGAGCAGTAATGGCTCTGCTTATGGATAACCGTCAAAATCGGCTCTGCTTATGGATAACCGTCAACATCGCTTATTCGTTCAATCCTGGTGTGACATAGGAAGCCCAGATGAGAACAGAACGGAACCCTCATTACAAGGCTGAAGACATTAACAGAAATGAAAGGACTAGGGCTTCTAGGGTTTCTGAGAGCAGAACAGAGAAGAGCTCCGAGAAACTAATAACAAAATGTACCTGTAAGAAGCATTAAGAGAGAGCATTGATCTTGATGATCCAAAAGACTGTTGAACAGATTAGCTGCGCCCTAGATTCCTTTGAAGTATGTCTGCTCAAGTGGAGGTTTCAATTTATTGCCTCCATTCTTATCCAGTCCTGCCTAGCCGCCTCCTCTACTCAGACTCTCAAATATTGAACCCCACACAGACTCAGACCCATACAATCGATCACACACAGACTACACAGACTCAGACCCATACAACCGATCACACACAGACCAAAAAGACTAACATTCGCTTGAGACTCAAAAATCCAGAGCATGGATAGAGGAGGAAGGAGACGGTAAATGTTCGAATTGTGTAAGATCCGAGATATATATATCCTTCCTTCCAACGGATAGACGTTTTCTCGCCTTTCTCCATCTCTCTACGAAGGACCAAGAACCGGTAGCAGATGAAATGAAGTTCCTCTCTTGAACGTGTTACGACCATTATCCGTCTCTCTAACGGAAGAATAAATCCAAAAAAGCAGATGAGTTTAACGGAAGGAACTGTTATTAAATCCAAAAAAGCAGATCTCATGCTTTTCTTCAATTTGGATTCATGTTTTCTTTTAGTTCTTTTAATGCTTTTTGTCGAGGATTTAGCCCTGATTTACCATAAATTTGAATTTTATTTTGTACGTAGGTACTAAGGCATCACAGATTCAAAAGGAATTGTTGATAAAAGGGGATGATAGAATGGACGGGTCTGTCAAAAGAGATCTCCAGGACAGTGTGAATGGCGTCGCAAGGATATCTAGTTTTTGTTTTCTTCTTCACTTTTTAATTCGATTTCATTTGTTTCCGTTCGTCTGTCCTCTAATGGCAGATCCAGCAACTAATTTCTGTGAAACTGCTTTCGGGACCTTAACGCTCATTTTCAATCTCCTTAGGGATTTGAGATATGAAATTCAAAGTACAATTTGTGGTATAAATGAATTTTAGACATGCAGGGAAATTTCTTCCTTCATTAACTGGCATTGACACTTGAAGAACAGAAACCCTTACAGTGTGGATTTGTTTAATTTGGACGCTTGCATTGTAGTTTTTAAGTCTATGCATGAAATTCTTGAATTCTATAAAGAGGACATAAGAATTAAGCACATTCAGAACGTCATATGTACGGGTTCAATCTGCTGGTCTGAAGCCATGGGATACTTTTGCTGAAGTCCTTGAGAAAGCGCAAATAACTACAGCTCTAGGCAATACATTTGAACCTGGAGATGAAGGCGGTGCATTTGAACCTGGAGATGAAGGCAATGCATTTGAACCTGGTTCAAAAGGGTAAGTACTTTTGCTCTCACACTATACACGATAGAGTGTTTTGAGATATTTGTTTGAAACAAAAAACTATTTTCGTTTCTCACTTCCCTGCCTGATATTGTCTCGTATGCTCTCACTCAATAAAACGCTTCACCAACAACCTATGCAATACCAAGAACCAGAGAACAAATTCTGAATAATACAATGAATCGCCATTTCTTTACATTGTCGCAAATTTCTTCGAGTACCTGTACAATAAATATGAAATGCCTCCCAAATTTCTTCGAGTACCTGTACCAGAAATACAAAATGCCTATTATTGTATAATGAATGATTTATATAAGAAAATATTGATTTAGTGTTTGAAGAGATTAAAAGACACACCAAATCATGGTCAGGTGTTTAAAAAGTTTGATTAAAAACACTTATAATGACTCATTTCTACTTCTTTATGCTAGAATCTATTGAAACACCCAAACAAAGTTCCTATACATATAGATAAATAGATTAGTGTAGGTGTCTTTCTTTATCTATTTGTTTGTGGTAGATGATCTAGGAGTAGAGTCAAAGACATGTTTTTTTAGGTGTTGGGGCAATGTTTCAATGAGACGGAGTTAACGTCACTTCAAAATAGTATCTAGATGATCTAGCTACAAAAATTCAAAATCGAGTTGACCAAAGGTTAAAGGATATTATTGAAATCCAATCTAATACTCGTGTGTTGGAATAAAGTCATTACATGGACTGCCTTGTTTTCTCACCATTGTCTAAGTAAAGTAGGGGTAATGTCAAATGTATATGCTAGTCCATTCATAACATTTTCAAGGGGTAACATTGTGATAGAAACTTGCAAAAATATATGAATTGCAGTAACAACTAGTGCTTCCTTATTAGGTGGATCCTCATTGGAATTATTATCACAAAAACCTAACATGTCTCCATGTAGAGACCTCACTTGTTGTTTTGGAAAATCCAACTCAATTGCACTAAGGATTTTCTTAGTTTTATCTGATCCACACTCTCTTCCACATCCATGTCATTAGCGCAAAGAGATCTTTTGCAGTTAAAATCTAAAAATTATGGGTTATCTCCCTTAAAATATAAATTCCAATATTTCAATATGCCTGGCCATATAGACAACAGAATTTGGCCAAGATAAAGATGACCCTGAAAATTCTTTGCTAAATAGAGGCTATATGTTGAAGGTAACATGGCGAGATACCTTGACTAATGAAAACATGCTTCAGATTTGGAAATTGCTTCCTAAGAAAAGGAATGGACAATATTTTTGTTGGAAAACACAATTGCATATTGTGACTAGTGTAAAACTTCTAAGCATTGGAAGCAAGTGTTTTAAGTAAACACTAGACAAAACACCCCACTTCCAACAATGTTGGTTTGAATGCCTTGCACAACAAGGATTATTAGTTTGTGCAAAATGCAGGTGTCTACAAGATATAGTCCATATTGTTTCCAACACAAGGAAGGGTAGAATCTATTAAACTTAGAACTATCTCTAACAACTAGAACAACCTAAATCGATGGATTTTAATATTCTTAAAATTTGAGATGATCCAGATTTATGAGGGAACGAGATGAAACATAGAAATATGACAAAAAAAGAGAGATATTGTAATACAATGGTGGTAACTTATCTTTGAGAAGAGATGTGACAGTTTTTCACATTCGCAAGAAGATGATTACAATGAGGCAAGAAATGCATTTTAACATAAAGCATCAATGAGAAAAAACTAAACATTGAAAAACCTAACCCCAAAACATGAAACACCAAAAGGTATATGTTCCCTGGTGTGGTTAGTTGATATGTCAACTTCCTAAGGACGTTACCTTTTTCATACGATATTTGTTTGGGGCACTTAGTAGCTCATCAGAAAGGTCTAGCTGAGAAGTACACATTATGAATGGCCCATTTAAAAGCCTTTAGCTATAGAATTGGTTATTTCGAGCCAAAATAAATTTCGTCTAGGGCCTAAAATGTCCCCAAAAGTTCAGGACCTGAAAAACTGTAGAAAAACTAGCAAGAGGGAAACTGTATTTTGAGCCAGTGGAATAGGTGGGAAGCCACCAATGTCCACATGGATTAGTCCTCCCTTTGTAGAAGGAAATTGTCTCCATTTTGTTGAGTTCCCCCATCAAATGGAGAAACTTTTGTTGAACTTTATGCTTGGTGATCCACTTTCCTTGGTGTAGTAGTTTCCCTGCTTTGACAACTCAATTGAGTTGGATCTTATGTTAGTGGGTTCCCTTAACCTGTGTGACCATGATTTGATCAATGTTTTCCTATTCCATGCAGTCAGGGTTGATCTGTGTAGGTTCTCTTCATGCACTTCTCCCTCATGAAACACATAAAATTCGGCCACATTGAATATTGGAGAAATATCAAAATGTTATGGCAATTCTAGCTTATATGAATTATAAAAAATCTTTCTCAAAATTCAACATAGTCTAATTTTGTTTTAATTTAGTTTACTGTGTGTACCTATGCGAAATATTTATTTCCTGAAGTGTGCCATTACTAGCTCTCCTTCTTCAAAAACCTTTTGTCTTCTTCATAAATATGATCCATGTTTATATTTGACATTTCTTTGTTGTAAATTTCTCTTAATATTCTCATGCATTTCATGTATAATATTTGTAAACTAACTTGCATCAAAAATCCTTTTGTCCTCCATATTTGGTAATTTAAGCAAATAAACAACTCCTTTTGGTGACCTACCATAAAAAAATATGAAATGGACTCTTTACCACAGATCTGTTAACAAAATCATTATAAGAAAATTCATTCTGTGCCAAGATCCAATCCTATTGTCTTGGCTTCTCCCCACTCAAACTCCTTAAAAATATTTGAAGACTTTGGTTCACCACCTTGGTCTGTCCATCCATTTGAGGATGATATGGAAAACTATACAACAATTTTGAAGCCATATTTTTCCAAATTATCCTCCAAAAATGTCCAATAAATTTCATATCTCTGTCAAAAGTGATACTTCTTGGAAGTCCATGTAAATCACAATCTCTCTGAAAAATAAAACAACCACTTTAGTAGCATCATTGGTTTTATTGCATGGAATTAAATGTTCCATCTTTTAAAATATGTCCACTAAAAAAATCACAGAATCATGACCACTCTACATCTTGGGCAGTCCCAAAACAAAGTCCATACTTATATCTTCCCATGGCCTATCAGGTATAGGTAGTGGTGTACACAATATGGTGTTTTGACTCTTTCATTTTTCAAGTTGGAAAATTCTACAACACTCAACAAACTTTTTAACATCCTTGTTGATGCAAGGCCAAAAATATATTTCCTTCACCAATGTTGTGGTTTTATCACTGCCAAAATGTCAACCCAAACCTCCGCTATGAAACTCTTTAATATATTCATCCACAATGAACTATGTGGAATGCACAACCTTTGGTTCTTGAACAAGAAACCTTATTGAATATGAAAATCGAAATATATTGTCCTATCAATTCTCCAAGGCGCTTTGCGTGCTTTCCAAGCCTTTGTAAAGTATGCATCTTTTTTATACAAATATTTCATACATTCCAAGACAATAAATTCTACTCACAAAGTATTTGGAATCATTATTCTCCTACTTAATGCATCTGCAACTTTATTCGACTTTCTACACTTGCGCTTCAAAACAAATGAGTAACTTCAAAAAAAATCTACACATTTTGAATGCTTTTGATTTAACTTACCTTGGTTATTGATGTACTACAATTCCTTATGATAAGTAAATAAGACAAAATCCTTCATTAGAAATTAATGTCACTATTTCTTCAAAGCTTGTACAATTGCATAAAATTATTGATCATAAACAAAGTATTATTCCATAGCATCATTGAGTTTATCGTTGAAGAATGTAATCAATATTCCTTCTTGGCTCAAAATTGCTCCAATCGTTAATACACTTGCATCACATTCCACTTGAAACACTTTATGGAAATCTAGAAGTGTCAAAACTGGTCGTTTAGTCACCTTTTTTGTAAGGTACCAAATCTATTATAATAGAAGAAAATAGAAATATTGCAGAGCATAACAACAGAACAATGAAATAAATGAAACATGTAACATCCCAGTTTTAAACCTTATGAACTATAATGTACTATGTAATTGTGACTTAGGCTAGTGAGCTGGTAAAGTCGAAAAGGGGCCAGAGAGCCTATGAAATGTAACACTTCATATACTTTAATAAAATACACCGGTTGGTGCATGACAGACAAGGATAAAAGAGATAGGGGGCTATGATTCCATGAGAGAGGGGGCTTCAGGGGCTAAGTCTTTTTATTATTATTTTATTTACCCATAATTGATTTTATGGAGAAAAGGGGTTACATGAGCTTCTTGGGGGAGGTCATGTGGTTCTTGATTTCCAATTTATTATATAAACCCATCTTTGGTTTGGATGGGGGGTTCACTTGTTCTTATTCATTCATTGTTACATCTTTCACACTCTTAATTTTTGGGAGCCTCACCCTTTCTACATTCGTATGCTCTTGGTCTAACCATGGATATGAATGGATTTGTGAGGGTGTCTTGGGGTGAAGTTAGGGGATCGTTCTTCCCCTTGTTCTCTTGTTCTTATTCCTCTTCACTCACTATTGCTAGTTCGTGTGCTCTTAGGATGAGCATGGAAACGAATGGAAGGAAGAGGAGAGCCATCGTTGAATGGTTGTAATGATTTAATGATCATTTCAGGAGGGAATGGATGCATGTGTGCATGAGCTTGATTGTAGTTTGGATAGAACTATCCACAAATGTGAATCCTGAGAGTCCCAACATTTAGATTCTTGACCAGAAGCACTGGAGCCCTGGAAGGAGATAGACATCCTGAGGGACTGTGTGGAAGAGAAGGGGGTCCATTCTCTTGGGTTATGCAGGTTGGGTAGAAGAGAGTTGGGTACCTTGGATTGTTGTGAGTGACAAAATGCCTATGATATCTTGCATGCTCAAAAATCTGTTAGTATGATATTGATGGCAGTTCGGATGGAATTGTCCACAAATGAGAGTCCTTGGAGTTTCCAATAGGGATATTTCCTGACCAATAGAAATG
>JASDQU010014510.1:15394-28755 GCA_032191745.1 Picea mariana | reverse complement strand
GAACAGTGGTGTCTATGGTTGGGAGGAACGTCCTTGGTTTGCATCCAGTTGGTGAACATTTACTTGCAAATATAAGTGCTTTTTGTGTTTTTTGTGTAATGTTTATTTCTGTTGTGTATTTAATTATCTCTTAGATATGTATTTTTAATGTGTCTGTCTGTTGGCTACTTTTTGTGCATGGCACATTGTTTATCTCTTTTATGTTGTGGCATGGATCTTGATTAATGCATGTGGTTATTTCATGCTTGTTTTTGGATTGAATGTTGTTAGAATTCAATATTTGTGTAGAGAACTGAGTCTTGGGATTGAAGCGTTCCTTATTTGTTGGTGGTTGGGTGTGTTGCATTCTGCTTAAGTGGCATACCCCAGCATGAGGGTGGTTGGGTATGTTACAGTTTGGTATCAGAGATGCTGGTTGAAACGTCAGGCCTGTATGGGCCAGATCTATTGGTCAGAGTCTCGTGGTTGAGATTGATTTATGACATTGAATCCGTAAAGCTCAGGAGGAATGGCATTGCAAAGTTCGCGTAGAATCTAGAACATCAGAGATCCTTTGTAAAGTATCGAAGGATCGTGATCATCCCTTTCGAATTTGGGAAAGATCACCACTATGGGATCAAGAGAGATCTGGATCGTTGGATCAAAGGGTTGGTGAGTAGGAGTCATCCAATGAAGGAAAAACCAGAAGTTGGGAAAGGTTAAGTTCCAGTCATCAAATCTAGATTGTTGATCGTCAGTCGTCGATCGAGGCCAAGCGTGAAGGGTAATACTTTGTAACTTTATCTCTTCGACGATCTTGGTAGGAATGAAAATCTTGAACTGTCGAAGGTCAGAGTCCTGAAGTCTCATCGACCGTTAGATGGAGCAGTGGATTTTGGGAGTGTTTAGGACCATCAGATCTAGAAAGTATTTGGGAGTATGGGGGTCGTCTGGAGCGAGAAACCCTGAAGTCCCAAAGTTTGAAGTTAATACAGACCATCCGCTAAGGGAGACACATGTCGATAGATTGGCCAGTTCGGGAATTTAGAGTTCAGGAGAATCAGAGTGTGCTAGTGTGGAAAATTCCGAAGCCCGAAGAGCCGAAGTGGTGGGGTATAATGATGTCACCTAGACGTGATGTGGACCCTGAAAGTTTAAGCAGTTTGGAAATTTGGAGTTCAGGAGATCTGAGGAATGGAAGCATAAAAATCTTCCAAAGCTCGAAATTACGAAGTGACGTGGCTCGGTGACATCACCTAGGATGACGTGGACACATGGGATGTGTGCCAGGTGTCAGTTATTTTTGAACCTGTGGAAGATTGAAATGTCAGTTAGAATGTGACATGTGTCACCCGCCTGATTGGGCCATGTGTCCGCTTCTAGTATTTCTCCACGTCGCAACAGATCATGCAGTATGGAGAATGGGCACTTCAGAGGAAAAAGATGTGGTAGTTTGCGTTGGGTCGAGAACTCCTGAAGGCCTGAAGGTTGTAGTACATATCGACCGTTGATTTGAGAAGGCACACAACAGTAGATATCATAGTCCAGATACTTGGTACTATGGGGGTTTCCAGATTTCTACCAATGAAATGTGTCGAAGCCCGAAGTCACGAATGCATGAAGGCCGTCGATTTAGGATCCCTTTGGGACATTTCTCAACCGTTAGATCAAGAAGTGGAAGGATGGCATAAGAAATTCAACAGATATCACTCTGGGGAGTTGAGTGACTCGATNCCGAAGTAGTAAATTCACGTAGTCCATTGATCTAAGACCCTCTGAGAGTTCTTGTGATCATTGGATCCAACAAAGGGAGAAGAGGTAAGTACTTTATAGGACAACACTCAAGCTCTGACAAGATTCCCCAAAAATCATAGCAATCCAAGTACCCAACTCTTTTCTACCCAGCTTGCACCACCTAAGAGAATGGCTCCCACCCTCCTCTTCCACGCATTCCCTCAGGAAGTCCTTCTCCTTACAGATCTCTAATGTAGCTGGTCCAGAATCTCCATGTTGGGACTCTCATGAATCGTAGTTGTCAGCAAGGTTGGACATAGGCCACAACATTCCAAACATGCAGGCCTTGATTCACAACTGGATTACACCAACAATCTCCACAAGCAACAAAATCATGGTTGTTCTTCAGTATTTCATATTCCTTTCTCCAAGCCAGATGCGAAGGAGGAAAGATGAGTGAGTGAAGGAATGAATGGAGTGAAGAATCCATGAGAGAGGATGAACAATGAAAAAATCAGGTGAATGAACGCGTGATATGACGAGCAACAACACCAGAATGGGGACGAGAATGAGAGTGAGTGAATGACCAAAAACTAATGAGAGAATTAGCCAAGAAGTTTACTTAACAAACTTCCTCCATTAGAAAAAATGGGGTATTTAAGAAATGAAATAAACACTTATCCCCTCAATCCCCCTCTCTTGTGGAATCATATCCCCCTATAACTCTATTCCTTGTCCATCTAGCAACCAACAAGAAATTTTTATTAATAATGATCACACATTACATTTATTAGGCACAATGGCCTTTTAATAATTGTTTAGGCACTCTAGCCTCTCAGTAATGTAACAATAACTTATTTGATATGGGAGCTCAAAACCTGGGGTGTTACATCCCCTCCCCATTATTTTGGAACTGTACTCAGTGCATATACAAAACATGAATCAAAATTCCAAAATTTATTCAAAATGTTGTGGGTACTCTACCTGCATGGCATCTTCATTATACCAAGGTAACATCTTCAGGACCATAGCAGGTCCAATGAACTTTTACCAGCTCTATAACTCGATTTTGGAGCATTTTGACTTTTTTTCCAATATTTGCACTAGCTGGACCTGAAAGTCTCCCTCTGTCTCTACTTGAATCATATTCCAATCAATAACATGGTTAATATCATGTACATATTTCTTTAGAAAAGAGACATGAAATACATTATGCACTTTCATGGAAAGAGGAAATAAAAGCATGTATGGAACTAGCCCTATTCTATCCAACATCTCAAATGGACCACAGAATATGGCTGTCAGATTTGTACAACTACCCAACTTCAAAGAGCTCTTCTTGGGATTTACTTTCAAAAGAACATGCTCCCCCACTTTATATTCTCTTTATGTCCTAGGCTTATCTGCATAAAATTTATGTCTATCTTGAGTTGCCTTTGAATTCTTCTTAATCTTAACCATGTGGTCTTCCATATCCTTGAGAAACTATGGGCCAAGTACCACTCTATCTGGTGGGTTATCCTAGATTACTGGAGTACTGCATTTTCTACCATACAAAGCTTCAAATAGGATGATCTTCGATGAAGCTTGATACCCATTATTATAGGCAAACTCAACCAAGTGCAAGTAATCTTCCCACTTAGATGGATTATCCATCACATACATTCCTAACATGTCTTCAATTACTCAGTTGACCCTCTTTGTCTTCCCATCTGACTGCGGATAGTATGGTGTAGTAAGTTTTAGATTTATACCAAATCCTTTAAATATCCCCTTCCAGAAATTGAAAGTAAACTTTGTGTGTCTATTTGAGACAATTGTCCTAGGTATCCCATGCAACCTAGAGATTTCCTTCATGTAAATTTCTACAATATTACCTTCTAAATGAGTTTTTTTCACAAGAATAAAATGATTACCCATTGTCAATTTTTCAACCACTACCATGATTGAATCGTGTTGCCTTGTTGTCCTTGGATTTTTTTTATAAAATCAATGGTTGTCACTTCTCGTTTCTTCTCTGGGATTGGTAATGGATGTAGCAACCTCGTTGGTTTCCTATGCTCAACTTTTTAGGATTTGACTCACGATATGATGGTTCTCTATGTTGGCATGTTTTTACAAGAAGAGTGTGCTTTTCATTGATGGAAAGAACAACAAAGATGATGGAAAACAGGAAAAGTGTAATCTTAGGGTGAGAATCCTTTGCAGTCGCCCGATCAAGAAATTGACTGTGTTGATTGTCTAATATTATGGATGTCGATCATATGAGTGATCATGGGCTTGAGGACCATTGGAGGATCGTGACTATTGGATATGAAATCCAGATCAATAATAGGGATGAATTTCAGAGAGCGAAAGAAGAATTAAACAACTCGCTAGTTCTAATCCCACAATTGGTCTAGATCGTCAGATCTCATAAACCCAAATATCAATGATTGTGGTTGATCTAACAAATAATCATATTAAGTCTGATTAAGTCATGATAATTGGATGTGCAATCTCCATATCAACGATAGGGATAGATTGCGGAGATTGAAAGGAGAATAAAGTGTCATTCTATTTCCAATACTGCAATTAGTCAGGACCGTCAGATATTATACCCTTGAAGATAGACAATTGTGGTTGACTCACCAACAACGTACAACTTCAAATTATGGAGTTTTGGTGACGAGCTAAATCACTCACAATTTGTGGTTCCACAACCATTCTTGATCATTGATCTGCTTCGAGTGTCTTCAGGATTGTTGGATCACTTTTACGTGGAAGGACGGGATAAGCTAGAAGAGAAGCAATAAAGATATATCGAGCCATCGATCTAAGAACATGATTGACGAGAAACATTTGGTTCATGTCAAAAGTTGCGAGGAGGTTACTGTTTGGGGAATCTCACTTCGGAAGAATTGGCAACTTGAAAGTCGAATTACCTGAAGCCCAAAATCTAAAATGAATAAGGACCATCGGATCTAGAGAAAATGCGATGACCATTAGATCAGGGAGAACCACGTTAGCATACCATGTCTACAAGGACATGTGGCATTCCAATTTGGAATACCACGTCATCAAGGACACATGGCGCAATCAGAGAATGACAAGTGTCAAGTTGAATCGACACTTCAGGTACGTGCAAATCACGAATCTGAGTGACACGTGGCAGCTACTCAGCTCGTGACACATCAACAAGTGAAGTAAGAAAGCTACATCACTCAGGGATATTTACTTCGAGAGTTTCATCACCAATAAATGTCAAAAGTCCTGAAGTCTCGAAGGACGAAGGTCCGAAGTCACTCTCAGTCGTTGATCTAAGGTACATTTCAGGAGTTAGGACCACCGTTAGATCTAACAGAACTACATATATTATCCATTGGATGTAAGAATCGAGGATCAATGTTTGTTGGATCCAGAGATAAATGCATGAATGTTAAGCCTTTGAATGAGCGCATGAGAGAATACTTGTCAAAATCCCAAATTCCATCGTCAAGACTAACAAGTGGTGCACGATCCACAACTCCAGAGAGAATCACTTTGGGAGTTTGTGGTTGGGAAGCAAACCAAATCGTTGAAGACTCGAGGGTCGAAGAAGATCCAGGCCTTCATTTTCCAGAAGAGCTCGTGGTAGAAATCTGTGCAGTTTGGGGAAAAACACTCCAGGAGAAAGTGAAGGAAGCTGAAATAAACCTCAAATCTACCAAATAAAAAAAAAAATCCTTTTTGTTTATACATTCATCCTTGAATAGCTTTGATATTCAAGAGAGGTAGGATTTCTATCATACTGATTGATTATGAAGGTTTTTCTAGAGTCCTTACTGTCGTCGACTGACATTAACACCCAACTTTAAAGTTTCCAAATCGACGATATAGGAAACGCCTACTCCATTTTTTCAAATTTATTTAAAGTCCTGTGATTATAATTAATTTCCTATCTTTGTGCACCTATAACCATTACCATAGGCTTAAACTACAACAATTTTGGGATTTCTGGCCTAAGCCTCCTACATTAGACTATACACATATCCATGCCAAGAACCATCAAAGGACTTAGGTAAAAGTAGAGAGTTAAATTATACTCCTCTGTGAAATGTTTTAATACAATGTAATCAGACCACTTTAATTTAAAATCATTTGGATAAAGGTTAGTGGTTAGGTAAGGCCTTCCGGGTAAACTCAGAGAACGAATCTACTATAAACCTCTGCTCATTTTTGCAATCCCACTCGACTCCACCTGTCCAAACTCTAGCATCAACTGAACATTGTATTAACCACATTCATTGTACTTTAGGGTTAAAGGTTTTCCATGAGTTGCATAGGCGCTTCCTTAATCCATATCCCATTGAATACCAATGGAGAGGTAGGTCTGATGAGCATTTAATCCTAGCGAGGGAATTAAAAGGGGTAGGATGTATGCTAACATCGAGTCCATCCCTTGACAGGTTATCCAATAAGGGTGTGCCAAGTCTATTTCATCACCTTGCCTTTTGTACCTGCAACTTTATTCTTCGAGGAAAGGTTTTTTATAGTTTAATGAGCTTTTATTTTTTTCATGGGGAGGTCCTCCAGAACCTAGCTTTGGCATGCCAACTCCTTGGCGAAGGGAAACAACTGAGATGATTGCCTCTGAAGGGAGTGGAATCTTTGTCTAACCAACTGGTAAGTTTTCATGTTATTTTTGCATCTCTAGTCGTGGATTAGTGATCAAGTTCTCCTTCCTTTGTAATCACCATGGATTGACCTATGTGCCGTAGTGATTATTTCTAACTGTGGGTAACTATTCCCTCATTGCCAAATCTCAAGGAGAAGGATTTTGGAATTTTCCTCTCTCCTGATAAATTAGTTTCCATTATTGAACCATCCTATGTTCAGTGTAGTTCGAAGGGCTTGGTACTTCAATCTTATTCTTTCCTGGTGCTTCGTAAGTATTTTTCCTTTAGGGATTACTCATACCGCTCTCTTTTACTATCTCTGTATCATCGATTTGGTATTGCGTTTTCGTGAGACCTTTCCCGAATTTGAGAGATTAAATGTATGAGGATGGGAATTCCTATTATTGTAGTGTATCCTTGTCCATACTGAATGAACTTCCATTCATAGACTCTAATTACCTATCGTGTTGGTATTTCTACGAATGGTATCGAGTAATTCTTTTCCACCCCAACTATGTTCGTTCGTCTCTAAGAGTTCTTTCATGTATAGTCCTTCATAGATTCATTATCTAAATCTTGATTTGAACTGACAATTACTTACAAATCTTGTAATGTCTTATCATAGTCTATCATTAAATCTTTCTTCTGTTAACTTGAGAACTGATTTCGTATTAAAATTTAGGTATTTTCATATTAACTATTTTTTATTTTAATTCTTTATGAGGATCCTATCTAGTAAAAATCTCTGGCTTTGTTTGTACCTCAGTAACTAGAGCATATTCATCCATTGTTTAGTGTTTTCGAGGTTTGGTGTTGGAATTGTTATTTTATTTATGAAAGTTGTATTTTCTTGCATAACCTTTTTCTAGAACTGGATATTGAACTAAAGATGAGGCCCTGTTTGATGCGAGGGTACCCATTAGTTTACTCAATCTCACTCCTCCCCATTCAGTTTGGGGACGACCACTACTAGGAAATGGAGCACACCCTCGAAAATTCCAAGATAAGTACAGTATCTGTTAAGTGATATTCCGTGGATACTTTCATTCATCTTCCTGTCATATAGTTCTCATCTTCCTGTCGTATAGTTCTAATGTTTTCGATGGTATATTTTTGTAGATTTCTCGGCGGTGTATGGTTTCGGATATCCATGCCCATCCTTGGCAACCAAGGTATTTGGGTTTCGTGCTCGTAACCCTCTCCATCTCATCCTTTTGGTTCTAGAGGAAGGGCATGGTCCTTTTCCAATATTTTTATTAACAATGTAGTTTATGTTCTGGTTTCAATATCGTAAGAGTAACCTATCTTGGGGTAGTATTTCCTATCATTGGAAACAACGCAGTAAGGGGTATTTATTTGTTTCAAAACTGGATGAGATATGTAATATATTTCACAAAAGAATTTCAGGATTTCCCTCTTGCTTACCTATAATAGCATATTATTTCTTTCATCAGTTTAATTTATTTAATGCCATGTTGGCTTCCTCAAAATTAGGATTTTGAATTGAATAAAGGAGCTTGGCTATTTCCGACTGTGTGTGTATCTCACCTGTAATTGACTCCAGAAATCATGATAGTAAATAAATTCGATTTGCGCCTATCCTGCGATCATGTCAAAGGCTTTCCTCTTTGATTTCTAGGTGATTATGCTACTGTTTACACAGTTATCAATTTATTCAGGAGCATGTGTAAATCATGTGAAGTTTCAAGATGTCTTTTGTTTTCTTTGGGCCTTCATGCCTCTCATCATTAATTCTAGTAATTTTATCAGTATTATCCGATTTACTCCAAAATTTAATTCTCATAATTCAATCTCTAGTCCCATAGACCAAATCGTCCTATAACTCTCCATTAAATACGATTACAGTTATCTCCTAATAATCGAGACTATTCAGTTTGTACATGGAAGAATCTTAGACAAATTCTATACTTCCGCTCATACTTTTGTATACCGAATAGTAAGTATATGACCATACATATATATGTATACATTATTTAATTCACACTTGCATTGCATACACAGGTAACTCCAACCTGTAATAAAATTTATTCGTGGGGTTTTTCCTATAGTGTTTTATCCTGTTCATAGAAGTAATCCAATTTACATAATTTATTCTTCTTGGAGTTTGACCAGGCTTATCCTTTCAGTTAGTAAACTTACAGACGTTAGTATTCATAACATAAATAGGGTGTTGCAAAGATAATCCATTCAGAACTAGTATATAACAACAATAAGTTGTGACAAAGGTAATCCATTCAAAATCAACAATAAGATGTAACAAAGGTAATCCATTCATAACTAGTATAGGAACATTATAGTAGTTCCTAAGTTCAATAGTATGCATTAAATATTTCATCTCTAGTATTATTGCTATTCAGAATTAACAAATGCATTCTATCAAGTGTTTAACCCTATAACACTCAACAAGAGAAGGGGGCAGAATAACATATATGAAATAATGTGCAAAAGACAAAGGGAAAAACCACCTTCCTCCCAACCGTAGAACTGGGCAGCCAAATCACTTTCCTGGTTCACCCCCTAGCCTGACCATGAATCCATGAGGGTGAACTTGAAGTCTCCTCTTCAACAATGATTTCTTCTTTCCCAATGTTCTCCTTTCCTCACACTTCATATTCAATGTTCATAACAACAAGTAAACCAATAGTACTTCTTCCTAGCATACTAGGAAGCATCCTGCCTCCTCACATATGCTATTAACAAACAATACTTTTGCCTAGGTCTTTCTTCCCCCCCTTGGGAATTTTCGCAGCTTTCTAAATCCCTGATTTTTAGGGGCTAATGGCCAAATATCTGATTTTCCACTTGTAACAATCAGCCGAGAGGTCGTTCCAACATGTTCCCCACTCATGGAGTCATGGTCAGTTGATTTTAACATGGTTGTTCCATTTGTTCTCCTGCAATCAATATAAAATATTTTGCTTTCATACAAGTGTCATAGTCAAATAGTTAGTTGGATCAAATCAAATCTCTGCCCAACAGTCATAATAATTTATTACAATTATCAAATTCGAAATTCGGAATTGCCATAAATGGCAAAAATTTTCCAAATTCGATTTTACTAAAAATGGAATAATTTTCCAACAAATTTTAAATTCAAAAAATACTTTATTTTTTGGGGGGATGTCACATCCTTTCCCCCTTCAAAAAAATCCACCGTCCTCAGTGTTCGTTCCTTTCTTAGAACAAGATTGGATGAGATTTCTGCAAATATCCCTCCAACTCCCAAGTGGCCTCCTCGAGACTAAAATGCTTCCATTGCACCTTTACCTGAGTGACGACACTATTCCAAAGTGCTATTTCTCTCCAATATAGAATACGCAGGGGTTCCACCTAGAACTCACCTTCGGGTTCCACCTACACCAAGTTCCAATCAATCATATGAGTTGGGTCATGAACATACTTTTTCAACAAAGAAACATGAAATACATTATGAATTCTTAGATTAGCTGGAAGTGCAAGTTGGTATCCTACGGGTCTAATTCAAGCTAGTATCTCAAAGGGCCCACAAAACCTGGGTGCCATCTTGGCATAGTTTCCTAACTTCAACGAAATTTTTTGGGCTTTGAAATTCAAATAGACATGGTCTCCCACTTGAAATTCCAAGTGTCTTCTTTTTTTATCTGCATAGCTCTTCTGTCTGTCCTTTTCTTCTTTTAGGTTTTGTTGTACCTTCCTTACCATGTTCTCCATTTCTTGGAGCATCTCTGGTCCAACCATGAGTCTATCAACAGGGTTATCCCAGCTAATTGGAGTCGTACACTTTCTGTTTTACAGTACCTCGAAAGGGATTAACTTAGACGAAGTTTGGTACCCATTGTTATATGCAAATTCTACCAAGTGTAGATAGTCTTCCTACTTGTTTGGTTTTGTTCTTACATACATGTAAAGCATATCCTCTATGATTTGGTTTGTCCTTTCGGTCTGTCCATCCGTTTTTGGGTGATAAATCGTACTGAAATTCAAATTAGTATTTATCCTTGCAAACAATTCCTTCCAAAAAGAGGATGTGAATTTTACTTCTCTATCTGAAATCACCATTTTAGGAATACCATGCAGTCTAAAAATTTCTTTCATAAATATTTCAGCAATGTTTATAGATTTAAAAGTAGACTTTACAGGAATAAAATGCATCAACTTATTGTGTTTATCAATTACAACCATAATAGAATCATTCTGTCTCTGAGTTTTTGGAAAACCTGTTATAAAGTCCAGCGATATGGTCTCCCATTTCCATTCTGGTACTGGTAATGGCTGTAATAGGTCGGTTGGATGCTGATGTTTAGCCTTAACCTACTGACAATCTTGGCACCTAGCCAAGTATTCTGTTGTTTCTCCCCTCATATTAGGCTAGTAAAATAGTTTCCTAAGTGTTGTTATCATTTTCTGGTATCCTGGATGGCCAGGATATGGTATCTTATGCACTTTGTCCAAGACTATTAACTTTAACTCTGCTGAATCTAGTATGTAAACTCTGTTTTTAAATCGTAATAGTCCCTTCTTGCCGATACTTAGATCTTGTTTATCTGAGTTTGCGGTATTGTTTTGTAATTCTGCCATTATCTTAGTGTAGTTTTCATCGTTAATACCTGTCGTCCTTATTCTTTGTTCTAGGTCACTTTCTACCCTGTTGATATTTATCTCAATCAACCCATGGACTCTTCTTCTTAAAGCATCTGCTACCTTATTTTCCTTACCCTTGATATGTCTGACTTCGAAGTTGAATTCGCTCAAGAAGGCTAGCCATCTTGCTTGCATTGCATTAAGATTTGGTTGGCTAAACAAATATTTCACACCGTTATTAGTCGTCAATAGTAGAAATTTTCTTCCCATTAAGTAGTGTCACCACATTTTTAAGGCGTGTATTACCACCGCCAATTCTAAGTCATGAGTGACATAATTTTGGTCATGTTCTTTTAATTTCTCGGACTCATAACAAATCACATGTCCTTCTTGAGTTAGGACACCACCTAGTCCTTCTTTACTCTCATTGACACAGACAATAAGGTCTTTCTCAGGGTCTGCTACCTTCAAGATGGGTGTAGTTGTCAATAATTCCTTCAGCTTGTTAAAACTGTCTTGGCACTTCTGTGACTAGTTAAACTTGGTCCTTTTATTTTGTAATGACATGATAGGGTAGGCTATTTTGGAAAACCCTTCTATAAATCTGTGGTAATATCCAGAGATTCCCCTAAATGACTAGATATCTGTTACATCCTTAGGTACTGGCCATTCTAAAATGGATTTGATTTTCTCAGGGTCTACGACAATGCCTTCTACTGAAATTACATGTCCTAGATATTGTACTTCCTTTTGATAAAAGCCACACTTATCAAATTTGGCGTACAGTTTGTGTTTCCTCAATGTTTGTAGAACTATTCTTAAGTGTTCTTCAAGTTCTTCCTTTGTTTTAGAATAGACCAGAATATCGTTGATAAATACTACTACGAACTTGTCTAAGAACTGATTGAAAATAATGTTCATCAGGCACATAAATTTTTCTGGTGCGTTAGTGAGTCCGAAAGGTATGAATGCAAATTCGTAGTGTCCATATCTTGTTTGAAAATTTGTTTCATTTATATCTTCATCCCTTATCCTAACTTGATGATAATCGGATCGTAAATCCAATTTTGAATCTTGGCCCCACCTATTTGATCAAACAGGTCGTTTATCCTAGGTAAGGGGTACTTTCTCTTAATAGTCATTTTATTCAATTGTCTATAATTAATACAAAGTCTTAGATTGCCATCTTTCTTTTTCACAAAGAGGACTGGTGCCCCCTNCCGAGCACCTTGACCTTGACAGAGAAGAGAATCCTGGTAGCAATCCAATAGCCAAGAGAGACTAATGCACCAAGCAAGAATAGAACCCAAGATGATCAGATAATCCCACCCAGAGGCTAGTGCACACCTTCCCAGAAACTTGCGCACAAGCTACAACTGCACCTATGCAGATCCAGTTCACTTTGCAACTACTGAGATGAGAATAATGAGAACTAGCGCCCTGTATTTATAGTAGTCTGGGCAGTTTAACTAGGGATGACTTCTCCTTCTGGGTATTAATAAATTCAATTAAATATATTTCTGCAGCCAACAACCTGTCTAGGGTTTTCTTCGTTTCTTTTCTTCCTTCTAGAGTATTCTAATATCGTCATAGGTCACAATAGAGGTTCATACCTCCCGAAGCTACCATAATATTAAAACTCCCTCCTAGCTAGGGAGGTATGGTCTTGAGCACAACAGACCATTCAACTGGTAGCAACATGATTATCGTCATTATTATCCAACTGGATAATCTCTTATGACAACTGGTACAATATCAATTGATAGAACACACCTGTGTCTATTCAGGTAGTACACAACTACTCAAACCGTGACACATAGTCAAAGATAGTGGAACAAATCCACCACAGTAGTATATCTCTATTGTCTGGAGACAAGCAGTCTCCGGGCCAATCTTTCACTCACATCTGTGAGTTCTAAAAGAATATATGACTCATGAACAGTGGAACATATCCACCACAGTAGTTTACATCTACTGTCATATATTCTTCATCACAAACATCTGATAGAAACCTGCATAGAAACAATGTTATGATAAAAACTGAATCATTTGGGCCAATCTTTCACTCACGTCTATGATATATGAAAGAATATCTGCCCTCAGTATATAACATTAGCAATGGGTTATCTGCCCCATTCTTCTCAAGGAAGAAGGATTATTTCTGATTTCTGATCTTGGACCATTCCTCACCCTGGGGCATTCTTCCTACACTAGTCAAAGTGCACCCTGGACAGAATGTATAAACCCTAAGGAATGTTTGGACCATTCCCCACCCTGGGCCATTCCTCCTACACTAATCAGAGTGCACCCTAGAGAGAATGTATAAACCCTAAGGAATGATTTTCCTAGACCATTCCTCCTACACTAATCAAAGTGTGCCCTGGAGAGAATGTACAACCCTAAGGAATGTATGCCCCTGATTGTTGAGCC
>JASDQU010014510.1:3827-15294 GCA_032191745.1 Picea mariana | reverse complement strand
ACAACCTGTCTAGGGTTTTCTTCATTTCTTTGCTTCCTTCCGGAGTATTCTAATATCGTCATAGGTCAAAGTAGAGGTTCATACCTCCCGAATCTACAATAATATTAACACCCCCCATGGTGAAACACTCGGTCTGATATACTCTTTGTCTAACAATTCTTGTAATTGTATTTTTAATTCTGTCGATTCTGGTAAACTCATTCGGTAAGGTGTTTTTGAGATAGGGACTGAACTAGGTAGTAGGTCTATGGAGAAGTCTATTTCCCTTCTAGGAGGTAATTCTGGTATCTCATCCACAAACATGTCTCTAAATTCACATAGGACAACAAAGTCTTTTAACTTTGGATCATCTCCTTTTTCTAACAGATTCGTTACTTGGATGGAATAAACTTGACATCCCTTTCTCAAACATTTCTTGAATTGTGTCGCTGAAACTTGTCTAACTGATACTGGTTTTGGTATACCTTGGGCTGTTCTAGTAGTGCCAAAATCATCTTTATAGTTAAGTATCTTTGTGTAACAATCTAGAACTGCTTTGTGTTGTTCTAACCAATCCATCCCGATAATCATATCATAAGATCCTAGTGGTAGGATGTTCAGGTTTGTTCTTATATTTTGACCATCTAAGATGAACTCAAAATTAGGAATAAAGTTAACTACTTTCCTTTTAGTTCCTATTGCTAGTTGTACCAGCCATGATTTTGTGTGCTTCATCTTCTTAAGTTTATTTGACTCTACCACATCAGGAGTAATATAACTTAACTTAGCTCCAGGGTCAATTAAAACAGAAATTTGAGTGTTATTGATTTTACCTTCGATTTCTACCACAAAGGACTGGTGGTCAACTTGTCGATCATCTATGGATACATTTATCTGATGCAGGCTTCTGCCCACGTCACCCACCATCGAGGCTTCCTGCAAATTATGAACAACATTTATGTTTGCTAAAATTAAATGTGGACAGTTCCTCCTTATATGAGGTTCTCCACATTCCCAACACTTTATTGGTTCGTAGGGGCTGTCCCCAAACTTCTTCATTCCCAGATTTAACAGTTTACCATTGCCTTGCATATTTGGATGGTTGGAGTGAAAATATTTCCTCGGAAATCTTTTTGCTGCATTCCGATAAGGAGTTGGCTGGTATCCCTTCTTCCTCTAATTCATTCGATCTTGTTTCTTATCCTTCTAGGCTTTGGGAAACTCTGCCCATTGTTTATACTGGTCGTAGCACATTCGTGCTTTCCTGAATACTTCATTCAAGGATTTGGGATTGTCAAACTCAATTTTGTCTCTGTAGGACTGTGGTAAACATCTTAAGAATCACTAGATTTTTACCTTATCCTCCAGAATGTACGGTATGAACCTTAGTAGTTCTAGAAATTTGTTTATAACGTCCTCCATCATCATATGTCCAAGTCGTAACTCATAAAATTCTTTCATTTTCCTTTCATAATAGCTTTCTGAAAGGTATTGTTTCTTGAAATACTTGTTAAAGTCAGACCATTCCAACTATTTCTCTTTTAGGCCCTTGGCCAATTTTAGGTATTGCCACCAAATGATGGACTTCCCTTTCAGATTGTAGATCAACATTCTAACCTTCATATTTCTAGAATAGTTGTAGATCTGGAAGTATTTTTTTATGTCCAACAATGATGCCTCAACTTATTCTCCTGTCCTGGATTCTCCATCAAAGGTATCTGGTTTAATATTTTTAAATTCTCCTTCAAGGTGGTCTACTTGTTTTCTTTTTCTGTCAGTTTTACTTTTGTCCTCGGCTGAAGGTGTACCTTCAGATGAACTATCTCGTTTTTCTGTTTCAGGCCCAGAATTCTTGGATACCCTTTTGCAGACCTCTTCATCATGGTTATTGTCCTTTGGGATTTTCTTGGTCACTATACTGCGTAGCATGAATTCATTTATCTCATGTTGTTCTTGTTGTGCTTTCTTTAGTTTCTCGTTGTCGGCTTTGAAAACCTAAAGATCAACGATGAGATTCATCATTGTTTCCATCACTTCCGTGGGTGAGCTATTGTCACTATTCTGTCTCTGATTTTTAGGAAGTCTTTGTTCAGGATTTCCATCGATTCCGATTTCCCCGTCATCCTATGTTGCCATGATTAACACAAAAAAGAAGGTTTTTTGTTTGTAACAGTGGAGGTTTATTAGTTTTGCATAAGTAAAAAAATATATATGCCAAAATTTTAGTGTGGCCCTATTCAAGGCCCAGTGTTGTAAACTTTTCTCTGATACCATATGTAATAAACCTCAAATCTGCCAAATAAAAAAAAAAACCTTTTTGTTTATACATTCATCCTTGAATAGCTTCGATATTCAAGAGAGGTAGGATTTCTAATATATTGCTTGATTCTGAAGGTTTTTCAAGAGTCCTTACTCTTTTCGACTAACATTAACACCCAACTTTAAGTTTCCAAATCGACAATATAAGAAAGGATTACTCCATTTTTTCAAATTTATTTAAAGTCCCGTGATTATAATTAATTTCCTATCTGTGTGCACCTATAACCATTACCATAGGCTTAAACTACAACGATTTTGGAATTTTTGGCCTAAGCCTCCTACGTTAGACTATACACATATCCATGCCAAGAACCATCAAAGGACTTAGGTAAAAGTAGAGAGTTAGATTATACTCCTCTGCGAAATGTTTTAATACAATGTAATCAGACCACTTTAATTTAAAATCATCTGGATAAGGGTTAGTGGTTAGGTAAGGCCTTCTGGGTAAACTCAGAGTATAAATCTACTATAACCCTCTTCCCATTTTAGCAATCCCACTCGGCTCTACCTATCCAAACTCTAGCATCAACTGAACACTGTATTAACTACATTCATTGTAATTTAGGGTTAAAGGTTTTCCATGAGCCGCATGGGTGCTTCTTTAATCTGTAGCCCATTGAATACCAATGGAGAGGTAGGTATGACAATCATTTAATCCTAGCAAGGGCATTAAAAGGGGTATGGTGTATGCTAACGTCAAGGCCATCACCTGACAGGTTATCCAATAAGGGCGTGCCAAGTCTATTTCATCACCTAGCCTTTTGTACCCCCAACCTTTATTCTTTGAGGAAAGGGTTTTTCTAGGTTAATGAAATTTTATTTTTGTTGTGGGGAGGTCCTCTGGAACCTAGCTCTGCGATGCTGACTCCTTGGCGAAGGGAAACAACCGAGAGAATTTCCTCTGAAGGGAGCGACATCTCTGTCTAACAAACTGGTAAGTTTTCATGTTATTTATGCATCTCTAGTCATGGATTAGTGATCGAGTTCTCCTTCCTTTGTAATCACCATGGATTGACCTACATGTCGTAGTGATTATTTCTGACTGTGGATAACTATTCCCTCATTGGAAAATCTCAGGGAGAAGGGTTCTGGAATTTTCCTCTCTCTTGATAATTAGTTCCATTACCGAATCGTCCTCTGTTCAGGGTAGTTCGAAGGGCTTGGTACGTCATTCTTATGCTTTCTTGGTGCTTCGTAAGTAGTTTTCCTTTAGGGATTACTCATACCGCTCTCTTTTACTATCTTTGTATCATCGATTTGGTATTTTTTTTTCGCGAGACCTTTCCTGAATTCGAGAGATTAAATGTATGAGGATGGGAATTCCTATTATTGCAGTGTATCCTTGTCCATACTGAATGAAATTCTATTCGTAGACTCTAATTACCTGTCGCGGTGGGTTTTCTACGAATGGTATTGAGTAATTCTTTTCCACCCCATCTCTATTCATTCGTCTCTAAGAGTTATTTTGTGTATACCCCTTCATAGATTCATTATCTAGATCTTGAGTTGAACTGACAATTGCTTATGGATCCTGTAATGTCTTACCGCAGTTTTTCATTAAATCTTTCTTTTGTTAACTTGAGAACCAATTTCGTATTAAAATTTAGGTATTTTCATACTAACTATTTTTTATTTTAATTCCTTATGAGGATCCTGTGTAGTAAAAATCTCTGGCTTTGTTAGTACCTCAGTAACTAGAGTATATTCATCCATTGTTTAGTGTTTTCGAGGTTTGGTGTTGGAATTGTTATTTTATTTATGAATGTTGTATTTTCTTGCATAACCTTTTTCTAGAATTGGATATTAAACTAAATATGGGGCCCTATTTGATGCGAGGGTACCCATCAATTTACTCAAGCTCGCTCCTCCCCGTTTGGTTTGGGGACTGCTACTACTGGGAAATGGAGCACACCCTCGACAATTTCAAGATAAGTACATGATCTGTTAAGTGATATTCTGTGGATACATTCATTCATCTTCCTATCATATAGTTCTAATGTTTTCGATGGTATATTTTTGCAGAGTTTTCGCCGTTGTACGGTTTCGGATATCCACGCCCATCCTTGGAAACCAAGGTATTCAGGTTCCATGCCCGTAACCCTCTCCATCTCATCCTTTTGGTTCTAGAGGAAGGGCATGGTCCCTTTCCAATCTTTCTATTAACAATGTAGTTTATGTTCTGGTTTCAATATCGTAAGAGTAACCTGTCTTGGGGTAGTATTTCCTATCGTTGGAAAAAACATAGTAAGGGATATTTATTTGTTTCAAAACTGGATGAGATATGGAATATATTTCGCAAAAGAATTTCAGGATTTCCCTCCTGCTTACCTATAATAGCATACTGTTTCTTTCATCGGTTTAATTTATTTAATTCCATGTTGGCTTCATCAAAATTAACATTTTGAATTGAATAAAGGAGCTCGACTATTGCCGATTGTGTGTGTATCTCAGCTATAATTGATTCCAGAAAGCATGATAGTAAATAAATTTGATTTGCACCTATCCTGTGATCATGTCAAAGGCTTTCCTCTTTGATTTCTAGGTGATTATGCTATTGTTTACATAGTTATCAATTTATGCAAGAGTATGTGTAAATCATGTGAAGTTTGAGGATGTCTTTTTTTTTCCTTGGGCCTTTGCACCTCTTGTGATTAGTTTTGGTAATTTTATCAGTATTAGCTTATTTACTCCAAAATTTAATTCTCATAATTCTATCTGTGGTCCCATAGAACAAATCGTCCTATAACTCTCCATTAAATAGGATTACAATTATCTCCTAATAATAGATTGCAGAGATCGAAAGGATAATTTAATTTTGTTCTATTTCTAATACAACAATTAGTCAGGACCATTAGATCTTATAGCCTCGAAGATCGACAATTGTGCTTGACTCACCAATAGTGCACAACTTCAAATTGTAGAGATTTGGTGACGAGTTAAATCACTCGCAAGTTGTGGTTCCACAACCATCCTTGATCGTTTATTTTCTTCGAGTGTCTTCATGATCGTTGGATCACTTTTAAGTGGAAGGATAGGATAACCTAGAAGAGAAGCACTGAAGATAGATCGAGCCATCAATCTAAGAACATGATCAATCAAAAACATTTGGTTCACATCAAAAGTTTTGAGGAGTTTACTATTTTGGGAATCTCACTTCGGAAGAATTGGCAACCTTAAAGTCAAATTACTCGAAGCCCGAAATTTGAAATGAATAAGGACCATCGGATCTGGAGAAAATGAGATGACCGTTAGATCAGGAAGAACCACGTTAGTAGACCACATCTGTAAAGACATGTGGCAGACCAAGTTGGCAGACCATGTCAGAATAGCACATCAACAAGGACACATGGCACAATCATACAATGAAAATTGTCAAGTTGAATCGACACTTCAGGTACGTTCAAATCATGAATCTGAGTGACACATGGTATCTACTTGGCTCATGACACGTAAAAAAGTGACATAAGAAAGCTACGTCACTCCGGGAGATTTAATTCGGGAGTTTCATCACCAACAAATGTCAAAAGTCCCGAATTCCTGAAGGACGAAGGTCTGAAGTCACTCTCAGTCGTCTATCTAAGGTACATTTCGGGAGTTAGGACAACCATTAGATCTAAGAGAAGTACGGATCTAATCTTTCAGATCTGAGAGTCAAGGATTAACGGTCGTTGGATCCAGATATAAATTCATGAAGGTTAAGTCTTTGGATGAGTGCAATACAGCAGACTTGTCAAAATCTTGAAGTCCCGAAGTAAGCAAGGACCATCCATCGTTAATACTGACAGGTGGCGCATGATCCACAAATCTAGAGAGAATCAATTTGAGATTTTTTGGCTAGAAAGGAAACTAGATCATCGAAGACTCGAGGTTTGAAGAAGATCCAGGACATTGGTTTCCAGAAGGACACATGGCAGAAATCTCTGAAGTTCGGGGAAAAACACTCCGGGCGAAAGTGAAGGAAGTGAAGTTAAGTTTTTAAATCCCCAAATTCTGAAGAGCCAAAGGATATGAGGACCATTGATCTGTAGGAGGTCACACGTCAAAAGATCGTGTACTCCATTTGGAACACTTCGAGAAAAAGTGAGAAAGGAAAGTTGAGATTTTCGAACCCCGAATACCTGAAGCAATTGTGACCATTTATTCGAGAATACCATGTGTCTATAGATCATGAATTCTGGGTGGAATCACCATGGAGAAAGTGGAGTTTTATAATCGAGACTCCCAAAGCCCGAAAGAAGAAATCGATCTTGTCTGTTGGTTTGGAGGGCCACATGTCACTTGGTCATTAAGACTTAGGAGGTCATGGATCCAGAGAAGAGGAAGGAAAGACGATAGATCAGAGTTTTTGATCGAAGGAATCTATCAGAGACTGCAAGATCGACGATCACACCTGATTGTGGGACCAAACATTGCTTGGAAGTTAATTTTCTGAAGGCGGTCCGCAATCGAAACCACGGTTTTGGAGAAAGGACATGTGGAGCTCTGTAGTGAATTGTGGGGTGAAAAGAAGATTTCCCTCAAACCATATTTAGTCATCCCTGCAATCGCATGGTCACATGAGAGCATCATCTAAGGTCACATCAACGAAAGATTGATGAAGGAGCTAGTGCTACTAGTCTCCATATCGAAGGTTACGCATTGAAAATTCAAAAATCCTTTGCGTGTATAATCCAATGATGCTGATCAAACCGAATCTGATCGAAGGGTTGTTGTTTCACTTCATGGTTTCTTGATCAGTTATGATTCAATTGAACTAAATGAATCATTGTTTTGGGGCATTGGAATCATGGCTCTTGAGTGTTCTGATATTCCTGACATGGGCGTTGGAGATTTGGAGTGTAACAAATGATGAGAGAAGGAATAAAGGAAACATGTCATGACAGAGGCAGGTTGTTGTTTCTCGGTAAAACAATTTGAACTATATGTGATCAAGGAGACAACAGGAATAGAGCATGAAAGATGAAGAGATGAATAACATAAGATGGACAGAGTAGAAATGGTGAAAACAACAAACTGTACGAGAACTTAAGCACAAGAATATGAGAGAAGGAACACACTGATGTAGGAAAATGAGAGAAGTGTAGCCGAATAGTGACGAGACTCATAAGCCATTGATAAATATTGTATCACTGTAATAAATTTAAGAAAGCAAAGATTTATATCTCAAGGTGGTAGGGTGGTGCTAGGGAGGATTGTTTTCCTCAGAGTTTCAAGTGGGTTCTTGAACATAGGGAGTTGTAGCTTCAATCTGGCTACAACCAAAAAAACTAGGGTGGTATGGTGGTGCAAGGGAAAACTATTGTTCTCTTTTGTATAGGCTGGTGCCTGTGTGATTGGAAGTTGGTGCTTTCATCCAGTTGGTGCTGGAACACTCAGGGAGTTGGTGCTTCCTTCTAGTGGGTGCTAGAGAAACCAGAAAGTTGGTTCTCTCAGCAAGTTCCATCTTGTAAAACAGAGGTGGTAGCCTCACATTGAGTTGGTGCTCAAATATAGATGATGTATAGAACTTAAAAGACTGCCTATCATTCGAAGAAGAAGAGGTTGTCTCCCTTTATTTGTTTCCTCGTGAATATTTGTCTCTATGTATATCATATGTGTGATTGATGTTTGTTATTTCTGTTGCTCATGTCTTGCATAATCTTGATGATCACTTGGAGAATGTTAATAATATTTTAATAGGCATAAAAAATTTTAAGCACAGTAACAACTGATTCACTCCCCACTCTATTTGTCTTAGTAATTCCAAAACTCTATTATTCTAACCCTTGATCGAATGGTTTCAACTCCTTATCACTCCACTCTATAGTCTTTGATTATGTATCAAAATATGACGGTCTATACCCGTTCTCCCACAATATCGACAACCATTGTAGCTCTTCGATTATATCCACAATGAATTTATAATGATTGAACCTTATAGTGGTCAATGATCATAAAACAAAATACCCATTTTGAATTTCATTGAAGGAGATTTTTCTTCCTCAACTCTTAAACCTGCAACTAACCTGAGACCTAGAAATAGACTTAAAGCCCTGCAATTATACAATGTTTGAAAGGAAATCGATCCAATGGTTTTAAACCTAGTTCAATCTTTAAAAATTATTTAGAGAGTCCTTTCCCTTAGTAATCCATATCAATGAACCCGTATATACTCCATATGGTAGAGATTCTTAGCACATACCTAATGAACAGAGAGTTTCAACACACACACACATAAGTTTAACCTTTATTATGACAAAGTTTCTTTGCAGATGACAAAGAAAGACTTAACATTATGAGTGACTTGATTGGAATGTAATATAGGTGGAACCAGAGGGATAATTCCATATTGAACCTTAATGCATCATGGAAAAGAGAGAAAAAAATCTCAAGAATTGAGCCATCGTGCAAATCAAGGTCAAATGGAAGCACTTTGGAGCAAATGAGGCTACATGGGAGATGGAGGATCCCATGAGAATGGCATACCATTTTTTTTTCTTTATAATTATATATGTATGGTAATTAAAACACTGAGGACAATGTTTACTTAATGGGGAGAGGAATGTAACACCCCGTTTTCCCCCATAATTGTAATTGTGCTAAAAAATCACATAATGATGATTATGAATCTTGTAATTATATTGATATTAATGAAAAACTCCAGACAACTTACTAAGAGGAAAAATTCTTGAGAGTACTAGCCATGATGTCACAAGACGGAACTGATGGAGTGGGATGGATGAGGTGGATCAGAGAGGTGGAGTGGAGAATATTCAATGAAGAAAATAGGAATTTTTCTTAACACTTCAACCTGCACTTGCAAATTGAATACACCACTCGCGCATGTACTTGAAATTGCAGGAGATGATGTGAACTATTAACGAGGGAACCATATTGGTGGTTGAGGAAGTTAATAATACTAACATATTGATCTCTTGAGGAGATGAGGGGTCAACTAAATAGCCTAGAGAATAGGACACCAAAAACATTTCCCTTTCAAAATTACAGACCCCAGATACCAGGTTGCATTTGTTGGAAGTCATGGGAATTTGAAGGGATTGGTGGAAGAAGAGGAAAAAGGTGGAAAAAAAAATCACTGGAGAAAAAAAAGATGGAGAGACAAGCAGGAGGGAAAGGATAAGGACACACACAGGGAAAAAGGAACATTGAACAAAGGCCTTCGAGGGCACATCATGAAGAAGAGAGGAAAATGGAGATCTTTCCTTGAAGAAAAAGGTAGCTCGTGATAAAGGGATACAACTTTGTATTTATTGGATAATAAATGAAACTAGTAAGGGGAGACCATCAAGGAATTGTGTAGCAGAGAAGAGATTCATTTGTGCAGAGGAAATCTAGTAGGGAAGGTACCTGATAAACTTGTATAAGCCCCAAGATTAGTGAGAAGGGAGCAATTTCTGTTGTTTTCATTGGATGAAGGAGAATAACCTTCCTAGATCATTCTGGGCTTGAAAATTAGGTGAATCATTCCCCTTGTGTTGATGCTTAAATCCATTAGGACTGAAACGATAACCTCACGAGGATGTAGATCCCCCTGCGTTTTTACAGAGTTGTTACTCCTCTTCATTTTTTCTTGGGATTTCTAAATATTCATAATGTGGGACTTGATACAAGTTTGTCGTAGTAATTCAAATAAATGTACATATTGCAAGAAAATAATAGGAATTTTTTTTTCTTATTTTTAAAGAAAGTTCCTAAGAAAGGACCAGGAATCACACACTTCACACATTTAAACAAAATAAGAAAAATGTCCTCACATCCATCATAGATTAAGATAAATATTTACGATCACATAAAATAAAAAGAAGATGGTCTTTACGCATAAGAGAACTTTAACAGAGTAAACACATGGGAAGCTTAAATAAATATAATGATAGATCAAACTCAACTACTTTATATTCTGAAAAAAGGTTTACAAAGCACAATCAAGATTGTTCAATGTAGCTCTCTTGAAATTTCTAAAAAATATATACTATGTTATATATTCTTTGAAATTTAAAATGTGTTTGTCTTAAAGACTAGGATTGCGGATCCCACAGAACATAAAAAATAAAAATAAAATAAATAATCTCATAGAAGGAAGAAAATGGGTGGTAGAAGAACAACAAGACCTACTAACAAGAAAATAGAGGTTTTCAGTCTTCGGTTAAACCTTTCTAGTAAAAGAGGTGGAATAAATTAATGAAGTACTTGATAAAGAAAAAGAAGGATGTGATCAACATAAACTTACTATGATGGTATCTCGTTGTTGTCACTTTTTTTCTGATGTTATTTTATCATTTTCATCAACAGTTACAAGAAGGGTCTCGATTATTTCTTTCCCTTCATTGGTCAGTTTATCGATAGATTTCTTGAACCATTATTTGATGTAAATTTTCATTGGTGCCACATTGATTTCATGTCAGATTTTGATGTTGAACAACTTGCGCTCCAATTCTCTTTGATCAAAGTAAATTACATGTAATTCTTCTTCAATGTCCTACTTTTTTACAAAGTAATCCTCTAGCCACTTATCTATGCTTTCCTCATTATATTCAATTATACCATAGAAATTTTCAATTGAAAATCATTTAAAAATATCAACTTGCTCATCAAACTTTTCTTTTTTTAGGAAGAATGAGTGGAGGATAAATTTGGGATCTTGAACTTTTTTAGTGCTTCCATCTATGTAACACACCCATCCACCTACACGCCAGGCATCCTAGTTACAAGTCCCTTCTTTGTACTAATGCGGTCCCTTATCTTGTTTTTCCTAATAGGGAATGCATGAAAGTTTAACATGCATTGATCAAGGTTTATTCTAAGCATATAAAGAGTGAAGCATATAGCATCCACAATAATACACAACAAGTATGCCTACTCTAATCATATCCAATTCAACGATAAATAAATACACAATGAAATAATTAATACACAGATGATTAATACCATAAAAAAGAGCACTTATCTTTTATATAATAAGACACCAACTGGTTGTAGACCAAGGACGTTCCACTCAACTGTAGACATTGTTGTTTGAAGTCTCAATAGAAATGTCACCTCTGAGTTACGGCTATGAATCCACAAGGATGACTCCAGAGTGTTACTTGTCTTTCCAGACCAATCAACACTCAAGATCTCATAGGCTTCCCCAACACTCATAGCAATCCAAGTACCCCAATCTCTTCTATCG
>JASDQU010014509.1:55710-69544 GCA_032191745.1 Picea mariana | reverse complement strand
CCTTGGATGACCTCAAGAGGTGTTTAGGGGATGTCAAGTTCGCCTTACTCGAGCTGCAAATCAACGAATTAGAGCATTGGAGCCGCATGGACCTCTTGATGTCCTTCCTATAGGACCTCCGACAAGCCATCTCTAACCAAGATAGGCTTGACAGGGGCAAATCGCAGGTGCACCAAGTCTTCCCTGGGCCAAGGCTCAATCCAGGTTTTAGTTAATTATGCTTTCGGTTTCTGTTTTCTGTTTTCTCTCGGTAGCCATGGGAGGCTGGCCAACTTAGGGGTGTTTGGTCTATGCTTTTTCTACTCAGTTAAGCAATCAAAATTTTTCCCTGCGTGGCAACGTAGTCTTATTTTTCTGCATGTTTTACTCTTCTATTTTGGACAAGTAGCAGTTGCGGTTTCCCATCAGAACATTGTTGCCACGTTTGAACAGGCGCTATAAACATATGTAACTTCTTTTTCTTACTGACTCTAATACAAACTTCTAACTTACAAAAGAAAAAATATAGTAAAAATGATTGATATATTTGAAAAAAAATAAGAAATAAGGTTAATCTAGGTATATTAACAACCTTAAGTAAAGGTAAAAAATAAGATTAATTTAGGTATATTAACAACCTTTACTTAAGTAAAAGCTATAGATATATTTGAAAAAGTAGAAAATAAGATTAATCTAAGTATAGTAAAAGTGAATGATATATTTGAAAAAAAGTAGAAAATAAGGTTAATCTAGGAACAAACTTTACTTAAATGTGATTTTCCTAATTAGAAAATTGCAAAATTATATTAAATTCAATCAAGTGGTTAATGTCACCAGCTTTTTGAATAAATTCCGGTTAATTGAATTAAATCTCAACCGTCGTGCTTCTTCCGTAGCGTCCGTTACACGGTGTATATATAGGCATTGATTGAGTATTTATACACATCCTTCCACCCAAGCAGTTGAATATCCGAAGCAGTAGAGCCTGATTACACATAGCAGAGGAGAGTTGAAGAATTTAGTAGAAGGATGGATTCAGAAGAGCCTCAGACGTGCATTAAAGGGTGTGGATTTTTTGGAAGCTCCGAAACTGAGAATATGTGTTCAAAGTGTTATAAAGACCATCTTCTCAAACTTAAACTAGAACCAACGCCTTCCATTCATCACACCACCGAGGTCGAGGCCGAGGCTGGTGGTGGGGAAACTCATGCTGAGCCTTCTAAACCTGCGCGATGTTTTAGTTGCAGAAAACGCGTTGGATTAACAGGTTTTGTGTGTCGTTGCGGAAATATTTATTGCGGTGTCCATCGATATCCGGAGGAACATGGGTGCTCATTCGACTACAAGACTCTTGGACGCGAGGCCCTCGTCAAGGCCAATCCCCTCGTCAAAGCCAGCAAGCTTGACAACATATAGGCCTTTCTCTCTCTCTTCTATTATATTAGATCTACACCATTATATAGTAGATATTTATAATGTTTGTCTATCTCTTTTTTTTAAAGTAGATTTTGGTATAGAATAGATTCTTACTCTGTGTAAAGATCATAGCCCTTAATGTTGGAGACTCGTCCAATTGTATACTAAAATTCATATTTTCTGAAGTTTAAACTTCTAAATTTTTAAAAATTGACATAAAATTTCATCACATATTTATATAATAAATAAATAAATACTAACTACTTTAAACTTAATGATTGACTTACTTGATAAAGTGGCAATGAGAGAAAAGTTAATCATTAATTTCTGTTGACTTCATTGACTTCTCTGACAAATTCAATGAGATAAAAGTCAATCATTGACTTCCTTCACAAAGTCAATTACAGCAAAGTTAATCATTGACTTCCGTTGATTTTGCTATATGCTCGTTGGATACACTGAATCGATATAAGGATTGCCTTTATTAAACGGTGAACACAGTAAGTACAAAAGTTATTGAAAACACTTGGACCACCAAACCACCTCTCAAACCCCGTCAGGCTAACCACCATAGGCTAACCGTAAACCCTTTACTACTATTGTGAAAAAAAAACCAAATTCTCCTTTAATACAAAACTAGCCAAATTCTCCTTTAACACAAAACTACTTGCAGGTCTACATATGTACTGGTGAACAAGCATCTTATAGTTTGGGGTTTCATTCTTTCTGTTATACTTAGATATAATATTAATTCATTCTATTGAAAATACACCGTATATAATGAAATGAAAATATAATATATAGTATTACAAAATAGAACCTGAAACCGAACCTCTAAATAGAATATCTGAAACTGAACCTCTAAAGCTGAAGCTGCATTGCTTGCTTTTGCCATAGATTATTCATATTTGAGTGAGTATCGATATTATTCCGTAGTATGTGAATGGAGAGCCTTCGACAAAGAGCTGGATTCGGTTGGGTAGTCCTTTCAAAGATCAAAGACCATGACAGAGGTGATTGGGATTCTCTAAAACCTAGCATCAATTAGTTAGTTTAATTCATTTCATTCTATGTGTATATATTTTCAAGTTTTTTATTGTTTTTGATGATGGTTAATTGTCCACTCTAAATTTTAGATGTTTCAAAAATTGTGTATACAAAATTCAATCTCTCTGAGCTGCTTGATTGTTTTTTTATGAGAAATTTAGGTTAAAACATTTGATATTTTCATTAAAAATAAAAAAAGTTGTAGCTTAATTTATGATTACAATTATGCATACATTTATATTTTTCACCTAAATATAAACATTTTCCATGAATATATAATAGTTTTTTTTAATATTTTTGCCAAATTAATGAATTAAGCATCCCGAATTTTTGGGAATATTCATTACATATGGATGATTAGTTAATAGCAACTACTCTTGGGAAAACCATGAATTTTTAATCGAAGTCATGTAAATTTATGTAGGAAAAGAAAATGTTTTCGACAATTTACTTCTATTATTTTTTCACGTCTTTCAACATGTAGGTGAAATATCATGTTGTATATTAATGTGTAGAATTTTTTCTATGTATTTATAAAGACTTTTTCCATTTCCATTTATTTATGTTGTTAGTTCGCTCTAATTGATATGAAAGTTTTTTTTCCTATAAATATTATATTATGAGATGTTTTTTTGTGCATTGCATACTTGGCCACTATCACCATCGTTGGTTCTTGACCAGTCTTGCTTAACATTGTGCTTCCACTGTTTCGCTACGTACAAACAACACTCGAAATTTGGTGATATGCAAATTGATGGCCAAAATTTGTCATTGTGACATAGAATTTGACCATCGACCCCTCACGTCCCTTGGGTATATCATGTGACCCTATTTTTGAAACCCGCCCGACCACTTTCCATACTTAGGCATTTCTTGGAATTTGTTTCGCGGGTTGGCAGGTGGATGAGATGTACAATTCTTAGTCACTCTTCTCCATCCCCTCTACCTTCATACTTCTTCCTAGATATGCGCTTATTAATCTTTAATGATAGTATTTCATCGTGTAGGAACCGTTAAGATTGTCATTAATGTCCGGAAGGCCGAAGAAGATTTGTCATTAATACGAATTAAACCAAGATTTGCGGAGAAGAGTGTTATCCTTTCCAGGTATTCATTTAAAACATGATGCAATCTCTTTCGTGCGTTAGCCAGTTGGCACCTTTACGTAATCTCTAATTCTTAATCGCTCTTTGTCATCACCTCCACCTTCACACTTTTTTCTAAATATGCAATTAGTAAGCTTTAATGGTAACAACTTATTACGCACGAACCCTGAAGATTGTCATTGATCAACGAAAGGCTCGAGGCAATCTTCCATTGATACACATTAAACCAAGATTTGCAGAGGGTTATATTATCCCTCTCCAATTTTCATTTCAAACATCATCTGGAACAAACGGAAATTCTTGTTAACTTATGGCAACAGTTACACAACAGTTCTGTCCAGATACAATAAACACCTTCGGGCATGATGGCCAGAGGTTCCAGTATTCTAGGGTATATTCTTACTACTCATCTCCCTTTGCCCAAGATCAAAAAAGGAGATGTCCCCTTGGTGCACCGAGAGATATATTTCAAGACAAAGAATTCCAAGAAATCCATGCATGCTCAGACAACATGCCCACTTGCATTGATGGTTGGCGCAGAGGTTGAAGCGATGGATTTCAAGCTGGAAGAAGATGATTCGATGGACGATAATACGACAATGGATGATGGCAATGCAGAGATTGTTCCCACTCCTACGCCCAAATTAAAATCAACCATAATGGGCGACACTTCCCGGATCAACGATGATATTCCTGACAACACCAAAAGAAGTGGTTTTAGAAAATAAATCGATGGTGAATGCAATAGCCGCTTTGCAGCTCAAAACTAGGAATTCCAGAGGTCCAAATTAGTCCATTCTGGATGAAAGTCTTTCACTGTAAGGAAATGATATGTTGATGCTCCCAAAGATATATTTCAAGCCAAAAAATATTCAATTGCAGGACCACTGTCCTATTTTCTAGATATACAATTAACATCTTAGGGAATGAGGACTAGAACTCCCACTGGTGCAAGGCATATTCCTACTAGTCATGTTCTTTTGCCCATAATGGACTAATTTGGGCCTCTGGAATTTCACGTGCAAACTGTGTCCCTGACGTTTTCGACTGTGAGGAGGTGGTTTCTTGGTGTGTCCTAACTTTCAGTTTCGAGCTATTCCATTTTCCCTGCAACGTTTTTCATCTTATTCCTCACGGGAAGCTTTTGAGAACTATCAATTTTACCACAGGATTGTTGTTCATCTACTTAAATCCAAGGATTTATTCCACTGCGGACCCACTTTCATGTTTCTTTTTTGGCTTAGGTATTCCACAAAATATTGAGATCAGGGCACCGAACATTGATTCACCGAGGAGAAGACTGCAAGGATTTCCTAAAAAAAAGCACGATAATCAATTTTTTATGCATGTTGAAGAGCATCTCGATGGCTCCTGCATGTTGTAGATCTTGTGTCTATGTTTATGGCAAATATGTTCAATGTTTTGGCCCAAAGAACTCGGTCCAATTTCTAAGGATAGTTATACAATGCTTGGTATTTTTTTTTAATGAATTTACTATTAAAAAGTTTGCCTTGGAGTCTTGGTTGCTGCTTATTTTCTGGATTTAACAACTCTTCTCATTGGCATGGTTCGAGAGTCTCGTAGTTCTTCAATATTGTATTTTCTTAAGTAATTTGTTCTAAAATGGAGCATTTGAAAATTATATGAAAATGCACTGTGTCAATCCATCAGGATTTTATGGAAACAAAAAATGAATTTCAGACAGTTTCAAACCAACCTTCAATTCTATTCATAATGCAGATAGAACATAGCAATACCAAATCACAATGTTGCAGCAAGATCATCATTCTTATTTCTAGACATGCAAGTATTAAGCTTTAATGCTAACAACCCATCATGCAATAAGTTTAATACTTAAGTCAATATGTTACTGTCATGGAAGAATGTATCAAGAACACACTTACTCTCACAAGTTGCAATAAAATATAATATTCAACAAAGCATTTGCTGACAATTACTAGAAAATGATGGTTTTGCAGCAATAGGTCTTGTTTGAAACCAATTCCCACTTACGAAAATTGTCATCCACCTTTCTATTTTCCCACTCTTTTATCCCCTGTAGTTTCTCTTTCTGGTTACTTAGTCATTTTTTCCGAAAATGTCTTGCTGCGCGAGTTGGTGATTCACACATTTTGACGGAGTGCTTCTCCTTTGTCTAAATTTCAGTTTCCATTATTCTGTGACCTGCAAACAACACTCCATCTTCTGCGATATGCAGATTTACTTCTGGACTCCCACATCATCCCCTCTTTTGTGTTACACATTTTACAATGAAATGTTTCGATATATACAATTTGACAGTTGGAGCCTTACATCTCCTCGGGAAACCGTCACCCTATTTTGAAGCCCGCCCAACACTTTCCACACTTGACCATTTCTTGACATCTCTTTCGCAGATCATCGAGTTCGCGGGTTCAAGAAATTTCAAATTTCTAGTTTTTGTTTCCTATGCCCGCTACCTTTAGATTTCTTTCCAAGTATATGCAATATGTATACAACTTCGCCAACAACATACATAAAATATCTTGCAAGGAAATGGAATAACTATTGTAGATTTTAATATATTGGACCTTTTTTTCCCTCTTCTATACTTGACCAAATTCCCGTTTCTTTTTCCCCTCTACTCTCTCTTTCTCTTTACTTGGTCGTTTTTCCGAAAATGTCTCAATGTGCGCGTTTCCTGACTCACGGGTTCACATTTGGACTCGTGCTTTTATATTGCAACTCTGACCAACCACTAGCCATTCGATGCCTAGGAACTTTTTAGATCGCGGATTGCCAGGCATGCATGCTCTATATTGCACTTCCATTGTTCTGTGGCCTGCAAACAACACTCAGACCTCGACGATATACAAATTTACTGCCGCACTCCCACATCATACCCTCTTCCATGATACACAATTTGCACATGAAAGTTTTAAGACCTGCAATTTGACCTTCAGGTCCTCACGTCTCCTGGGGAACTATTTTCACCCCGTTTTGAAGCGCCTGTGTCTGCTTTCCATATTTCACCATTTCTTGGAATCTCTTTCGCGCCTCCAGTTCCATGCTTACCCAATTTTTTCTCTTACGGATTCCCAGGCAGGTGGAGTGCACTTCGAGTGTTCCTTGACCTGCAAACAACCCCCCAACTTTCACGATATACAAATTCACTTCCAGACTCCTACAAAAACCCCTCTTCCATGTTACAAAATATGCACTGAAAAGTTCCTATCAATACAATTTGACCGTCGGGGCCTCATGTCTCCTCGAGAACCCTTTTCAACCTATTTTGAAGCCCGTTTGACCACTTTCCATGACCATTTGTTGCAATATCTTTCACGGATCGTCAGGTTGGTGGGTTCAGACAATTTCCAATTCCTAGTCGTTGTTTTCTGTGCCCGCCACCTTCGCACTTCTTTCCAAGTATATGCAATAAGTATATAACTTCTCCAGAAACATGCAGAAAAGATCTTGCCAGGAAATGGGATATCTATTACAGATGTGAATATATTATCCCTTCTTTTTCATCTTCTATACTTAACCAAATTCTCGTTTCTCTTTTCCCTGTACTTTATCTTTCTCGTCACTTAGTCATTTTTCTGAAAATGTCTAGTTGCGCGGGTTGGCAGACTTGCGGGTTCACATTTTCACTCGTGCCTTTATATCGCGTCTCCAACCGACTGCTTCCCCATTCCACACCAAGCCACTTCTCCAATCATAGATTCCCGAGTAGGCTTGCTCTAGATTGCAATTCTATTATTCCATGACCTGCAAATAGTACCTTGACTTTCGCGATATAAAAATTTACAACCGGGCTCGCATCATATCGTCTTCTGTATTATAGTCTACCTATCATGTCCTCTTACGTGGTACACATTTTTTATTGAAAAATTCCGAGACATAAAATTTGACCGTCGTGTCCTCACGTCTCCTATGGAACTATTGTCACCCCATTTTCAAGCCCGTCCGTCTTCTTTCCATAGTTCGCCATTTCTTCGAATTTCTTTCACGGATTGTCGGGTTGGCAGGTTCAATAAATATCCAATTCCTAATCGTTGTTTCTGGTGCCCACGCCCTTTGCAATTAGCACTTAGAAATTATATATAAGATCTTATTTCTAAGTATGCAATTAGCAACCGTTAATGCTAAACCATGATTTGAGGAGATCTCCCATTAATACACATAAAACCAAAATTTTCGGATGGTTATATTATCCCTTCCGAGTGTTAATTTCAAACATCATAGAATGTCATTTTCACGTCGTCAGGTTGGTCTGTTCACGAAATATTCAATCCTCAATTCTGAAAATGAGTCTGACCGACCATTTCTCTATTCCATACTCAGCCACTTTCCCAAAATTATGCAAATATACAAACTGACCACTGAACTGCCCCATTATGCTCTCTTTTGTTTTACACGTTTTGTAGTAAGAAATTTTGATACATAAAATTTGACCGTCGGACACTCACCTCTCCTGAATAACCCCCATAACCCTATTTCGAATCCTGTCCGATCACTTTTTAGATCTTTCCATTCCTTCCTTGCTCTTCCCCGTCTCTGTGACCTTCACACTTGTCTAAAATAAAAAAAATGTTTATATATATATATCTTGTTTCTAAATATGCAATTAGTGACTTTTAATTCTAACAGCTCATCGTGCAGGAGCCGTATAGATTGTCATTGATGAGTGAAAGGATTGAGGAGATATCCTATTAATACGCATTAAACCAATATTTGCAGAGGGTTATATTATCCCTTCCGAGTGTTGATTTCAAAATCATGAAATGTCATTTGCACGTCGTCAGGTTGGCACGTTCATGAAACTTCCAATCCGTAATTTCTCTTTACAGTACCCACCACCTTCGCACTTATAAATATGAAATAAGTAATCTTTACTGCTAACATCTCATCATGCAGTACCCATAGAGATTTTCATTAATGAGCGAAAGGCTCGAGGAGATTTCCCATTCATAGGCATTGAACCAAAATTTGTGGAGAGTTATATTATTGCCTCAAACTGTTCATTTTAACCATCGTCTGGAGAAAACGAACATTCTCATAAACTTATGGCATCATCTTGATAACAGTTCTATGGAGATGCAGTGAACATCTTCGGGTGCGAGGACCAGAACTTCCAGTAGTCCAGGGCATATTCTTATTACTCATCCCCTGTCACCCAGAACGAAGTAATTTGGACCTCTGGGATTGCTCGTGCAGGTTGTGTCCCTGAAGTTTTTTACTGTAAGGAGATGGTCTCTTGGTGCGCCGATAAATTTATTTCAGAAAAAAGAATTATTCCATTGTGAGACCGCTCTTCTGTTTCTTTGTCACCTCAGGTCTTCCGCCAGATGTTACGATTGTCGTAGCCAACATTGACATTCAAAGGAGAAGATCCCAAGAAGTTCCTAAGAAATCATATAACGGGTTGGACCTCTTTCCCGAGTTCTTGGAAGACCTGATGGTAGTTCCTGAAGATATCACAAGATTGCAGGTTAGTTCATTTAGAAATCCATTGCGGGAAATTTCTTGGCTGTTTACAAGAATAACGGGACAAGATTCCACAACAACTATTTCTCGTATGGCTCTTTATATTTTTTATTTCACAGTTAATGAACAAGCCATTTTTTATTGGGGCAAGCCAATTTCCCATGAAATCTATTCCCAATTGTCAAACTTCAAAAAGGAGAAGAAATTTTATATGTCATCCTACTTAATTTTTGCGATAGCACATTGCTGCCAATTTCCAAAACTGTCTCTGTCCAAGAAGGTCAACTGGGAATTCGACCCAGTAACGTTCTGGTACCAGGCCTTGTGGAAGCACAAGGCCTCCCATTGTTTTTATGAGGTTTTTAATGGCTTTGTGTCTGTTTTCAAAGTTTTGTTGTTAGGAGAAGATTCTCCCTGCCTATTTGACCAGGAAACCAGGTTTTTGGGTAGGAAGGGGGCACTTGAACTTATGGATAATTACACTGTGATAAGGATTTTTGGCTCCAGGGAAAAACCCTGCTCTCCTTCCATGTCACATTACAGACAAAATGTTTGTTACAGAAGTAGCAAGGCAATAAAACTACTGGTTGCATCTATTCCAAGAGAAGAGAAAAAAACAGATCATTCCTCTTCCTTGGAAAGTCGGGGACTTCGTGTTGAGGAACGTCAACAAAATGGATGAATTCGCAGCCCATTTTAGCAACTTCAACCTAATATATGCTGAAATCCTAAGAGGGTTCGAACCTAATACTTTTTTATTACAACATTTACAAACACTTGGCTTCGACAATTCTTTATTCAAAAAATAGCTGACCAAAAACAAAGACATTGATGACAAAAATCCTGCTTCTGATGCCAACGACCTAGACAAACTGCAAAGCACCACTGAATTAGACAAGCAACAGGGAAAAGGCCCCGGTGAGAAGAGTGTTCAATCAACGAATAACACTCCCAAAAGTACGACATCCTGAAGCATCGCTCCAACAGTCCACCACAACAACAAAGAAACTTAGACTTCTTCAAATAGAAGAGGAGATAAAGACCCTCCTCACCCTAAAATTAATAGTTCTCACAAGCTTCCAGTGGACAAGAAGAGAAAAAAAATTGTGGGAAGGCGGAAGAGCCTAAAATTGAGAGTGAGAACATGGAACTTGAGCCTGATCTGGATAGCGTATTCCACTACCTTGATCATCCCGTAGAAGCGATTCCGCATAGTTGTCCAATGGACATATCTGATATCAAGAATTTTGACGAAGATGAAGCCTTTGTGTTCCAGAGCGTTGTTTTTTACAACCAGTCCAAAAAATTAATTATTGAAAAAAAAGATGTAAAAAATAAGAAAGGAAAATCTCGTTCAGAGGTTAACCTTGCAAAAATGCATTCGTCCCAAATATTTTGACTTCACATAGTGAACATAGATGCTCTTGACGATTCCATTAGAGGCATTGAGGTTGAGAATTCCAGACTGAAGGACCAGGTCAAGAAATTGGAAGAAGCTTTGATTCCTATGCCATTGCTTGCCAATCCTTTGGCAATAGCCATGCTTGCCACCCCTGCAACCAAGTTAAAAGGATCCTCCATCCTCCTCGCATCGTGTAGAGGATATGTGGATAATAATATCAAGAAAAGAATGGAACTGATTATTGAGGCGTGGGAAACATCAGAAACCATGACTTCCCTTGGAACGAGGGCACATAATTTGCTCGAACATTTGTAGGAGGATTTAAAATATGAAGAACATTTCTATTTAGACAGGGTCCTTCCTTTTGGCACCATTGTCAACAACATGACAGAAACGAGAAGAATACAACAAGATCTCCCATTCAAAAACCAGATTGGTCAATTAAATGCATGCTGGAAAGAAAAAGTGAAGAACCTACATCTCATTGTCTATTCATGTGAACAAGCCATATCAAAGAAAGAAAAATTATTCACAAAGCTGACCAGAATAGACTTAGCCAGAAGGACCAACGAATTCCAAGACTCCAACTTAATCGTCAACTCCTTGCGCTTAACTAAGTAAGCCTTCGATAAACAGGTTGATGTTTTTAAGGCATTGTCTTTGGAAAAGTTTTACAACATCCTTGAATATGGTCAAGATGACATCGACAACTAGCTAGTCGACTATTTGGTACATAATGAGGAAATTGATCAGGCTCTATGTAATCTTTCTATCGAATTTAGGGAATTAGAAAATTAACTTTTCAACATAAAAATCCAGAATGAGATCAATGTCGCCCCAATGAGAAGCTACATTTAAGAATGGCTTGAAATGGAATTGAAGTAGGTTGTCGACGAAAGGCAACAGGCAGTTGCCACAATTCCAATAGCCCTCGACGACATCAATGAAAAGGCATCAACAAGCAAATAGCAAAAGGGGTCATATGTACCATCATTGTAAGTCTATACTGATCACATCCTACTTTGTTTATCAACCCAGTTATTCCACTTTTTTAAATAGAAATGTCTATCCAAAGACGGATACCTTTCAATTTATTCTTTTCAGGTATTACACTCTACCTCCGCCGACTTCTTCTTTCTACAGTCCTATTTCTTGTACATATTTCTCTTATGGTCCATGGGAGCCCCAATCCCAGTCTATATGACAAACACATTTAAATTTTCAGGAATATGTAATAGACAATATTATTTTTTGATATATTTCAAACAAAACTATTTTTTATCTCCTTTTATATTTATGTCCTCATAAATTTTTATCTTCTACTATGCTTATGGTCCTTGGGAGCCCCAATCCTAGTGCATATGACAAATGCATTTAAATTTCAAGGAATATGTAACTTTTTTTATATATTTCAAATTAAACTTTTTTTAATCTCCTTTTATATTTATGTCGTCATAAATTTTTATCTTCCACTATGTTGAATGTCAAGAAATTATATTTATTTAATTTGAATGTAACTTTTTTTTGTCGTGCCACATATAGAGACAAAATAGACAGAAATTTTCAGCATAGCAAAATAGATTATATACTTTCAAAAAATAAATGGGACTCTAGAGTCCACGTGTCATTTACTGCATGGATACCACTTATGCTTCATGTTGCTTGCCACATCTCCGCTGCAGTTTCCATCTTCCTCCGCTGATTTTTCCCATCCCTGTGCATTTATTCCCAATTCAACCCGACGGGGACTACGCTGCCATACAACACTTGTTACAAACCTTGTCTAAAGTGGTGCATATCTAATTTGATTCAATAATGTTAGATATTTTGGCAAAGGTGCTTATTTCTTAAAGCCACACCTTTTATTTTTAATTATATAAATCATTGTGATAGGTCTTGACCATTCATCCATTACTGTGATTGTATCTATTTAGGAGTTGTTTCACAATGTAAATAGGGACAATTTAAATAAGAATAAGTAAAGAAAATACAATCTCAATAACATAACTTTAAGCAACAAGGTTGCGTGGCAGCGCAGTCCCTGCCAACGAGCCTAGAAAGCAAATTGTGGAAAATGGGGTTGAATTGTAAATGAAACAAAATGTTTGGTGCAAAATGTATATCAAGGAAATGTTGTGTGCAACATGTATATCACGGAAGATGGGGCAACAGTAAATGATGGTTGGCAGAAAAAACAACATCTAATTTTTTAAAGTATATAGGAAACCTATTTTTTTTGAAAGTATAAAAGAAAGTAAAGAATTTTTTCACAGTGCAAGATTAAATTTGGAAATTTAAATGCATTTTCCATATGGACTGGTGAAGGATAAAAATATATGATGACATAAAATTAATAGGAGATAAGAAATATAAAAATTTAAATGCATTTGTGAACATGGAGTATAAGTAAATGACGCTTGCATCGTTGAACGCCATTTATTTTGAAATATATAAAAAAAGAAATGTCTGTAACATATAAAAGAGTAAATGCATTTTCCATACAGACTGTTGAAGGATAAGAATAAAAGTCTAACATATTAAAAAATAAATACATTTGTTATACAGAGTGCTAAAAGATAAGAATAGAGTCTGTAACATATAAAAATTTAAATGCCTTTTTATTTGAAATATGTCAAAAAATAAAAGTTTGTTACATACCACTGCAAATTTTGAAATATACAAAAAAATTAAAGTCTGTTACATATAAATTGGAATTTCAATGCATTTGTCATGTTGACTAGGATTGGGGCTCCCACAGACCATTAACGAAATATGTACAAGAAACAGGATTGTGAAAAGAAGATAGAGTGCAATAGCTGCAAAAGAAAATAAATGGAAAGGTATAAGTGTTTACCTATACATATTTATTTAAGAAAGTGGAATAACTGGGTTGAGAAAGAAAGAAAATGCAAGGAGTAAACTTATAGTGAGGGTACATATGAGGGATTTTGATATTTGGTTGCGGCTGTCGTTTCATTGATGCCGGGGAGGATTGCGGTTTCAAGGATGTTCTCCACGGCTATTGGAATGCTGGCAACTGCCTGTTGTCTTTCGTTGGCGGCCTGTTTTAATTGCCGTTTGAGCCATTCTTCAATGTAGCCTCTCATTGGGGTGATGTTGATCTCATTCTGGATTTTGATGTTGAAAAGATTGTTTTCTAGTTCCTGGAATTTGATAGAAAGATTAGAGAGAGCCTGGTGAATTTCCTCATTCTGTACTGCATATCTGACTAGCCAGTCATGGATGTGAGCTTGATCAAATTGAAGGATGCTGTAAAAATTTTCCAGAGACAAGGTCTTCAACATGGAAACCTATTTATTGAACTCTTGCCTGGTTAAGGGCACGGAGTTTGCGATTAAGAGGGGGTCTTGGAAGTCGTTGGTTTTCCCAGCTAAGTCTATATTTGACATCTTTG
>JASDQU010014509.1:1329-35673 GCA_032191745.1 Picea mariana | reverse complement strand
ATATTTAAGTTCAGCACCTTTGAAAGCAGAGCTCATAAAGGCGATGGGTACTTCGTTGTTCTCGTAATTCTTCTGAGTTAGGACTGCGGCATAGGAACGATCAGAGGCAAAAGTATAGAGTGTAAAGTCTTGAGAGAAATCAGGGCTCATGAGAGACGAAGCATCTATTATGGCCTTCTTTATGTCGTTAAAAGCTTGGTTTTCTATGGGTCCCCGATTATATTGGGTGTCTTTCTTAATCAGGTTCTGGAGAGGCCTGACCATTTCGGAGAAACTGGGGACAAATCTTCTCACGAAATTAATATGGCCTAGGAAAGACTGCATTGATTTCTTGGACATAGGTGGGGGAAGTTTAGCGATGACTTGAGTCCTCTCGGGGTCAATAATCATTCCATCACTAGACACAATGAATCCAAGTAATTTACCCTGTTCTACTACAAAGATGGACTTCTTGGGGTTCAGGGAGATGCCATATTTACGACATCGCAGTAGGACAACTCATAAGTGAGATAGATGATCGTCTTTGTTTTTAGAGTAAACAGTCACATCATCTAAGTAAACTACTACGGAGTGATTGATTAAGCCTCGAAAAGCAATATCCATTTCTCTTTGAAAGGTAGCACCAGCGTTAATCAATCCAAAGGGCATTTTGTGATAAGCATAAGTGCCCCATGGGGTACGGAAGGTAGTCTTTAGTTGGTCTGGCGGAGACATCAAGACTTGGTTGTATCTAGAGAAACCATCCAGTAAGGATAGCCTCTCGAAACCAGATACTTGTTGAAGAATCTGTTCCATGGGAGGGATAGGATAATTGTTTTTGTCAGATGCTTGGTTGAGGTTTCGGAAATCGACACAAAGTCGAATTTCCCCTTTTTTCTTCCGAACTGGGACGAGGTTGGATACCCACTGAGTGTGTCTAACCGGAAAAATTATTTTAGCACTTAGGAGTTTATTCAATTCTTTTTGGACGGTCGGTTCTAGTTTAGGATGCATTTTCCTCAATTTCTGTTGGAAGGGTAAGGTTTGGGGCTTCATCGGGATGACATGTTGTATGATATTAGGATCGAATGTTTTAAGATCATCGTAAGTCCATGCAAAGACATCCTTAAATTCTTTAAATAATTTAACAAAAGCATCTTTTTCTTGCTTAGAACATCCCAAGCCTAAATTGATACACTGAGGATTTTCACTAGTCCCTAAATTGACTTTTTCATAAGACAATGAAGAACTATTGGTTTTGCAATTGACCATCTTTTTAAATTTATCTTCAAAATCATAAAACTTTTCTAATCTTACAACAGATTTGGGTATGTAATTTACCATATCCGATAGAGCTTCAGGAGATTTTGGATTAGGTATTACCGTAAAGTCGTGCAAATTGTTGTCGTGCATTTGTTCATCTATCACTGCACCTTGAAAGGTTTCTTCCATGTGCAGAAAGTTAATGATCTGCTGATCATCGTCAAATACTCTCTAGTTTTTGATATTGTCTGAAACAGATGGTCGAAACAATAGCTCCACGGAGAATGCGTTTGGGGATAGGCCTTCTGCAGGAAGCAGTTTAGAGGCTACATTAGCTAGTAGATCTTCCTCAGCATTATTTAATCTAGGAATGGAATTTATATTAAAAGCAGAAAATTTGTTCATTAAACTCCATACCTCAGACTGGTAACTTTTGAGATGCAGGGAAAGACAGTGTATAGAATCTCTTACCTGTCTAACCACTATTTCAGAGTCGCCAAATACAACCATATTTCGAATGTTCATATCCAGAGCTTTTCTGAGACCTTGCAGTAAAGCCTCATATTCTGCAATATTGTTAGTACATTCAAATTCTAGTCTACAAGCCATTAATGTCTTGTTACCTGCCGGATCAATGATGATGCAGCCTGCACTAGCTTCTTCTTTATACTTGGAATCATCGAAATATAAAGACCAAATTTGATTTCCATCGGGCTCATGGGACTGTTGCATAGAATCTGTTGGTTGCACATATGCTATGATCTCAGACTACTGTTCTGGATTTTTGATAGGTGAAACTTTAGCCATGAAATTTCCAAAGTAGGTGTCCATTCCTTGGACTTCAGGTGAATCAGCGGGAGGCATGTATGGTTCATTAGGGTCATTTAGATCTATGACCGTGAACTTAAGGTAACGCTCATGATTCACTCTGATCTTTTTGGGCTTACCACTCTCTGGAAGCCATAAGTGAGACCAGTTCGTTGCGAAGTAACCATGTAGTTTCTCCGACCAGTCCCTGCTCAAAAACATGCCATACACTTCTGGAATATCCACCACAATTATATCAATAACCTGATGAACCTTTGGGTTAGACGATAATCTAATCAATACATTTTTTAGTTCGCCTATAACTTTTACATTTGTTCGATCAAGTTGTATGATTTTCAAAGAAGATGGTTCTACCTCAGCGTTAATCTTTTGGCAGACCGACCAAGGCATCACATTGGATGATGCTTCTGAGTCAACCATACAATTATGCACATTTCTGTTGAAGATTTTGAAAGTTAAAAGAAAAGGAGGAACATTCTTGCGAGTACTAAGAGTAGTAGCTTGTGGTTTCTTACTCACGGTTTCTAAGACTACTTTATCTGAATTATTTACATTATTTACATCATTTACATTATTTACAGGGGTTGCAGGAAGGCTTCCTTTATCTTGAGAATCAGGATTATTTTTGGTGGAAGTCTTATGTGGAACTTTGCTTTGCACAACCTTGTTACCATTTGAATTACCATTCTTGCCATTTTCTGAAATATTTTTCAACATTTTCTGTAACAAAAATGGGAACTTTAACAACTCATAAATATAAATGTTAGCCCTTAATTTTTTAAGATCTTCAACAACATCATAATCTAATTTAGGGCTGACATTACTCTGTTTAGTTTCTACTGATTTAGATGGCTTTGGAGGCAAAGTTGTAGTGTTTTCGGCAGGAGGTTTATTTGCTGTCTTACTCCTAGTGTTGTAAGGGTGAACAGTCTCGAAGTTGGCTTGGAAGATGCTATCCGAGAAGTGTCCAAAGATGTTTGGAGAAGACTCTTCTTCTTGAACTGTTTCCTGCTCTACTTCTTCCTGAGGGATTTCAGGAGGCATCAAGTTATCTTGGGCTTCTAGAATTGTCTGAAGAGCACATTGCAAACTTTCTAGGTTCAAGCCTTTAGGGTTAAGATTAGGCCGGTTGGTTTGAAAAGGCTTTCGGAAAGGAGGTTTGTAGGGTCCTTTACTCGAGGAAGCTTCTTCAGTTGACCTTTTTAAATCAATAACTTGATTAGATAATTTTTGTACAACTTTTGTTAAATTTTCCAAATCAGAGTTTTCAGGTTGTGTTTTGCTTTGTGTGGGTCTGGGGAGAATTTCAATCTTCTTTTTGGAAGAAAAGACAGTCTCAGTTTCGTTGCTAGATGAATCCTTCAGGCTAAGTATGTCTTTTTCTATTTGAGTAGCCTCTTCGAAGGCTTCTAACAACGTGGCCTTTTTAGAACGTTTAACCCAACTAGCTATACTTTGATGTAGAGCTTTAGTGTAGTAAGATATCACAAGACTCTCAGCAAGCATAGAATCAGCAGGGATTCAATTTTTAAGCGTTAAGAATCTTTGGTTAAAATCTTTAACTTTTTCCTTTGGGTTCATTTTTAAGCTTGACAGATCCATGACCAAGACTTCCGGAGGTTTACCATCTCCAAATTTTTCCAAAAAACATGACTCAAACTTTTCCCAAGACACTATGGTATGGGGCTGTTGGGAAAAATACCAAGTGGATGCATTACCCTCAAAGGTGTACAGGAACAACCTACAGACAACGTCTTCATGTTCAACATTACGGAGTCTGATGACTAACATAAATTTTTTGATATGATCTTTGGCTATCTTTTTTGAATCGGGATCAAACTTAGGAAGCCATTTCTCTGAGTTCTTAGGTAAAGGGTGCTGGGCTCCAGGTACAACTACAGTATCCTGGTCCAACCAGGGTCTAGCAGGGTTGTTCTGATTTGCCATTGGGGTAGTGGGCGTGGAAGGAAAATAAGGTGAATTGCCTTCGTCGGAAGAGGAATCTCCTCCATAAGAGGAAGGAGATGAGGGAGGTGGTGAAGGAGGTATCCCAGATCCTCCTGCAGCAAGATTTGTGATTGGATCTAAAGGATTCACAGAGAGGTTAATGTCACCTAACTGTTCTTTGATATCAGAGAAATCTAAAGGTTGACCCCATGAATGGTTTGGTTGCCTAAGACGGGATAAGGCACTATGTGTTTTAATAAGAGACCGACGGATAATCTCTTGGGTGTCACCACATGTAGGATTAGGGGTTGTTGGCTCAACTGTGATCTGTGGATCTTCGATTGAAGTAGTTGCTGTTTGAGGGGGAATATTATCTAGTGAACGGTTTCTAGTCACTATAGGTGAGCGATTAGGGGGAGGAGGAGTATTGCGACCACCTCATGCCATTAATTAAGTTCAGGCCCTCCTTCTAGCGCCATTTGTTGACGGGCGAAATTGTCCGTCCGTCAATTGAGAGAGTGGAACCAGTCCGGGGTTGTCTAAATAACCCAAGCCGTTTGGAATGAACCACCTTGACGGGTTTAACGGCTCCGTTGGCCGCTCTAAGGTCCTAAGCAGACCAAAGAGGAAACTAACCTAAACTAACTAATCTATCTGAAACAAATAAAACAAACTAAATTAACTAAGACTAGCAAAAACTAATAAAACAAACTAAACTAACTAAAGAAACTAAAAACTAAATATAAACTATTCTAACTAATAAATAAATACACTAATCTAATTAAAACAAACTACTATATAAACTAAACTAAATACAAATTACACTAACTATTCTACTAATTACTATTACACTAACTCTAACAATTAACCATCTAACTGCCAGTTATAATACAACTTATTCACAAATATACAATATAAACAATCTACAGATTTAATTAAAACCTGCAAAACTCGTGTGCTTTCTGTCCTAAGATAGCAAGATATGTTTTTTGATTTTAATATTTTATGAAAAAGAAATAAAAATTACTGAAATTAAACGATCTAATATATTTACTGAAATTAAACGATTTAATATAAATCTAACTAGACTTATACCTAAACTAAACTACTAATAAGAACAGTGAACAGAGAAGTGTCTAACTCACCTGGAAACGCTCCTATTTTCTTCTGTGTGTGATGACTCTGAAGCTGATCGGCGGAAGTAAATTCGCACCGGATTGATCCAAAGGCTTCTCGTAAATGATCACCTGCACTGCTCTTCGATTTGTTTACAGGACAAACAAAACATAAAAAATCATAGCAATCATATGATTTACAAATCTCTGCAATAAGGGAAACTTGTTATGCAAAAACTTATATTTTATAATTCAAATCATGAAGAAGGGAAACCTGTCATTCACAAACTGAATTAAAGAATTGCTATGTCTTTTAAATACTTAGAAGAAAACGGATATGGATAACAATGATTAAATTATATCACTTGCACATGATTAAGATAGCTAAAGTAGTCATTAACCAGATACAAATTGATATACACAACATGAAACAAAATGTTGATATAATGAGAAGCTAAAACTGTAACAAAACACCAAATTATGCTTCTGTTTGTTTTAAAACTCCATATCCTTGTTCTCCCCTAAATGAGGATGATCATTATTACAAAAATGATAGGTATTTATAAGTCTCTCCATAGGGTAAAAGTTCCCTGTGGATAATATCAAACAGTTTTACATAATCTGGGAAATATCCCAAAATCAACTAAACTAAGAAACTAAAATGCAAGTGAAATATTTGAAATATCCCCTAACTGCTCATCATATCCACTACAATTTCGAATTCATCTGCAATAGACCAAACATATCAAGTTAGAAAGATATTTCATTAGAAAAACAATGAAAATTTGACTCTACAGACTGAGCTACAAAATTAGATAGAAATCAAATCAAATCTTCATACAAGAATCAAATTCAATTTCCTTTCAATAAGCATTAAAAAATGAATAACTAATGATTCAAATGATTTTCTCAAACAATATAAAACATAATCAAAAGTGATTTAATCGAAACAGAGATGAGAATACTCTGTTTCATTTTGCCATAAAATCGGGCCAAAATAGTATCAAGACTATCTCATATCCAATTAAAATCCAATAAGATCAAAATCCAATAACCAAATAGAGAGACAAGTATGATCTGTTTCGATTGCCATTATAGTYGGGTAAACAGAATCGAAACCAAACGTTTTTAACAATCATTTCGCATCTAATTCGAAGGTAGAGCAACCAAGCAGATCATATGCAATGTTGCGTTTTTCCAAAACAGGAGATACGATTGGATCAAAATAAGATTGTTTTACAATTATCACAACTGTTGTGGCTCAACGGTTCACACCACAGGTGGATTAATTTAGACATATACATGAACCAATTCATGCAAAATCATAACCAGATTGATTCGACTTTGACCACAATTGTTATAGAATTGACATAAGTGCAAATAAACTCTATTGGATTTGAATGAAATGGTTAATTCCAAACAAGTCGCGACAGGGTTTAATTATAGAAACGAATCGTGCATCTGGATATTGTTACTTTCGTTCCTCAAATCAAATTTATATAGTATTTTCATTACAATACGAATCAAACTGATAACATGGTAGACTAAAACAATGTGAGTCAATCGACTGGGGATAACTTGTTACGATTCATATCAATTCACGATTTGGGTAGATATAAAACAAAACCATATTAATCATAATCCAAACTGTATCCGAGCTGGTCGAAAGTCATATGTAAATAAAAATGAAACAGATGACCATTATTGCCAGCCATATCATCTATAATATAACCAATTCGAATCAAAACATGGATTGTGTTCAAAATTGAAATACCAGAAACAACTTGCGTTTTGAAAGGATAGAAACGATTTCAATTAGCAATAGAGTATCCAATTTAAGCCAAATCAAAACAATCAAATCCATACCACGATCAATCGAATCGAAGACAATCCAATCAAAGCTAAACTGGGAAACGAAATTAATTAATCAAAACATAACTATGTACACAATGCATATAGTATGACAGAGCAAATCCAAACTGTAAACAGAGCTATGAGTTTGTTATATAAACATGTGATAGACATACCAGTGAAGCTTCTCGAGCTATGCCAATTTTGAATTCACGACCACTGTAGCTGACTCCACATTCTTAAATAAAATAGAACCTGTTGTCCTTTGTTTCTTGTCAGTGGCTTGCAGCTCAGTCTTTTGACGGGTAAGCCGTGTAACTTGGTCCTCCAAAGATTGGATTCTGGATTGTAGCATAGGCACATCAAGGTATTATCTCTCTAAACATGAGCCACACTGATCACAGGGTGGCACAGTAGACTTCGATAGAGCAGGAGAGGGTTCAGATGGATGACTGGGGTTTTCACATGGCAGCTTAATGCCAGGGTAATGTGGTTCATTTTGTAAGCAAGGTGGAAGGTTCGATACGAAGTCGTATGAGGGTTTGTCACATAGACCTTCAGAATAGGGATACTCACTTGCCAAAAAATGTTCGACCTCTGAATCAGAGTCTTCACTAAGCACAATAGGGTCAGGACTGACAGGGGGTTTCAGTTTATTCCTCGCCATTCGAGAGATTAGCTGCGCAGTCTTTTTGCCTTTGGAATTTGCATTAGGTTTGGCTTTAGGCTTCTTTCCCACATGCTTAACAGATTCATCATCCTTGATCACAGAATGGGGTAGGTCGATAGGTGAGTCGGGTAAGGGTTTAGGAAAAAGGATACTATAGGGTACCGGGGGCATAGACTTGTCCTCGGTCACCATAGGTTTGTCAACCTGTGGTGGATTCGAGTCCACAAAATTATTTCACACAAGAAAATCATCCCAACAGTCTCGGTGTAACCCCAGATGACAAACAACAATCATTTTAACCAGGCCATAGTGAAAGAGGCTGCTATCAGCCTGGTTCCTTTTATATTTTTTAGACATTTTGAACAGGCTTCTATGCAGATAGTATGGCATGTTAAGCTCGAAACCCGTAAAAACCATAATTAGATGAAGGTGGTGTAAGAAAACAAAACCATACCGACCCTTGCAGGTGATGAACTGCTTGATAACCATCAACAAGTCATGCCATCGCTGCTTCAGCATGGTCACGGGCAAACCCTTGTCACAGGAGCTAACCTTACGTGACTGAAAGAGAAAATTCGAAGGGACTTCTTCTACCTTGCAGTTTTTGGACCATCTCTGCCCAGTAATAGGTAAGCCCGTAGTTAAACTGAGAAATTGCTCATCAATTTGCAATTGAACATCCCCGACCTTGGCCCAACAACCATCAAAGGTCAATGCGAATTGCCTAGCAATGCCGAGGTTAAAACCATCAGACTTCAGTATGAACGAGATCCACCCAAATTCCTCAAGGTCATCATGGGAACTGTCAAACATCAACAGATCCTGGCTACCATTTGGTTCATCCCTCATGACTGGAGCCATGGTGCAGGCGCATGGTAAGGGTTCAGTTGAAAACACCAGCACACAGAAGCAAAGTCGCTTGGGTTAACAGCTATGAACGATGAAAGGGGAAGCACATTAATGTGTGCATGCGAGGGTGGTGGGATTATTCACCACCATGCAAAGAAGTAATGACAAAGTACAACCTCTGTTCAATCAATCATAACAAATTTCAAACCATATTAATCGACCAACCAAAAATCAAACGGTGGATAGCATACCAATGCGCCAATGTAATATTTCAAACGATGAATGTTCAAACCATGACTATTCAAATGTGAAACCAAACCATAATGTCTAGCCAACGTGTCATTGCATAAATAAACATTTTAATCAAAGGTTTAAAACATTATGACAAACGATTCCATAAAATTGATAGGGAAAGAGCTAAAACAATAAGGATCACATCATATAAAACAAAGTAAACCATGACCCCTATAAACATAAACTTTCATGCTCAATGCCTTATCAATTAAATACGAATCAAGTTGCGCAGTCAAAGTAAGAATAGGCAAATAGGGATAGTTCGAAAATCGCTTAGCCACTTAATGATAATCCAAAGGTAAGTTCCATTCAAAATATCAATAAAAGATCATGACAGTTCGAGTAACGATAGAGGAGTTTTCACTCTTACAGTTGTGAAAACTAAATGGAGACCAATTTGCAAATGTCGCAAAGAAACAAAATATCATTTATTTGCAAAATGCGACGATAATTTGAAGTTTAGAAGACAAAGGTGTAAGCAACTTATAGGGTAATTGAAAAAATTGAATTGGCTGCCAACAAGCTCCCCCGAGGAGATGCTAGGCATCGACCCACAAAGAGTCTATCATGAGCTAACTTTGTTGTTTTTCAAGCTCGCTTTGAGATCCAAAAGAAACATCTAGCGAGACTGCATTTATGATTTTCGATCTCGTCTAGATTAACTAAGAAAAGTAACCATTATGGAGTCTTCTTTAAGCCCTTTTCAGACTCCTTAAAGATGAAAAGATTGTCGAGTGACCTTGTTTCTTCACACTCGTTCAATTAGTCCAGAAGAACGTTCCTTAAATGGGTCTTCTTTTAAACCCTTTTCAAACCCTCTAAACATGAAAAGATTGTCGAGTGATCTTGTGGCCTTTCACGCTCGTTAAACTAAAATTTGAAGTCACGTCTGTCCGGCGGTAGTTTACCCCTTTTTCGGTTCGGACAGTCAACTGTACAAACAAAGGTATACTCTATGGAACTTTTGTTCTTTAGAAGAGTAATCTCAGGTATAATTTTATCCCTTTTTCAGGCCTGAGGGACTAAACTTACGAAAAAGGAACCCCCACAGAGTCCATAGTTAAGCTCTTTTCAGACTCCCTAAAATTGAAAAGATTGTCGAGTGACCTTATTCTTTCACACTCGTTAAAATTGGTCCAGAAGAACATTCCTGACAGAGTCCATAGTTAAGCTTTTTTCAGACTCCTTAAAAATGAAAAATGGTCGAGTGATCTTGTCTTTATCACACTCGTTAAAATGGTTTTGAATAGACGTCTAATCGGTGCTAGTTTCCCTATTTTTGAACTGACTAGACTACCTTCAAAAAAGGTACCCCAATGGGGTCTCCTTTTATGTTTTTTCAGACTCTCTAAATATGAAAAACCACCGAGTTTACCTTCTCTGGGCTTGTTAGACTTACATCAAAGGACGTTACCATTGTGTGTTTTGTTAACCGCGTTTGCATACCCTATACGCTAGCCTTGTAACAGTTTGCTTCTGCATCTTAACACCTTTGGCCCCTGGAGGATTTTTCCTGAGTATCATTCTACTAGAACATCAGTCTTGTCCTTGTGCCTTGTGCTTGTATGTTTTCAACACTCGTTCCTCCTTTGTAATGTAATATTCCTTTATTCTTTTTCCACAATTATGTAAAAGAACAAAAAAATCAAATATACCCCAAAAAGAGGAAGGGAAAAGTATTTTCTTTATTGGCAGCATAATGAGTTTCCCTTGGATAAATCACATCTGTCTATTTGTTCATCAGACTATGGGATGTAGTACGACCTTAGGAAGATTTTTCTCGCTATATAGAGTTGTGTCCTCCACCATTTGGTTATCCTTCCAAACATATGGAGAGTTTGTGTTACCTCCTGCTTCGTAGACTTATGATTAACGTACATGCTTCCTGAGTCTCATCATTTGTCGTGCTATTGTCCAAGGGAAGTTTTTCACCAAGCCTGAGTCAGCCCCTCTGCAATATGTCTCTTGTCCTCATACTCGGCCATCCTAAACATCCAATCAAGTCCTTGTTAGAAATCACTTAAGCCTTCAGTCTGATCATCAAGATTATCAAGTCCATGACCGACGAGCCGTCGAAGACCTCTGGGTAGTGCAGTTGTACACTCATATTACGCTCCTACCCGAGTTTTGAATATTTTTAAGTTGTTTCTCGAGCTCTGAAGATATCATCTCCATCCATCAGGCTGAATTAGCTTCTGGAAGATGGATACTCTATATGTATATCTTTCTGATTTTGAGATGTAGCTCCACTGTGTATTGTTCGTGGCTACTCTTTATAGTTATATGACATGGATCTACAGTGTATTTGATTGGTAGCCATGATTCTATTTTATCTTGAGCATGGGTATGCCCGCCTTAGTGAGACATTTGTTATTTTGCAGATGGAACCTCCTCGTTCCTGATCCTTGGGCTCAATCGTTCAGCACATTAGTAAATATTGGTAATGTATTTCGGCCATCAGATGCTCTTCTAACCTCACACATTATGGGGCATCTGTTATAACCCTAAATTGCACCACACATGCTTACCTAGCATCAGGCCAACTCATATCCGTTCTTTGCCAAAGCACTGTTGAACAACTCTTTGAAAATCCTCTTTTATAAAGGCCCACGTGCCCTAATCCATTACTGCACATGTGTATACACTAGCTGACCCAAAATAGCCCGCGTGGACCAACAAAAGCATGAAAAAAAGAAAGTTGCCGATGGAGCACAAAAGCTATGGGTGAGTTAACTGAAACTCCAGGCCATGCATGGCCGAGGGTTCGTCCAAATACCTAGCTCCTTCTAGCCTATAAAATAAGGGGTAGGGGTCCCATTTGGAAGAGGAAAAATATAGCAAAGAAACTCTACCCATTTACGTATTCCCATTGTACCAACCCTTTAGCCTTTCCTTGTGCCAAAGGAGATTCAAAGCAAAGCAGTTGGAGGACAGAAGAAGAGGAGCCCAGGATCAGGTTCGAGGAGCGGTGGCTGGTCTCAACTTTTGTAAGTTGACTCATTCAAAGTAATAAAGAGATTGCTTTTCCCATTCCAATTCATGAACTTTTTATAGTTTGATTAGTATGTGTTTGGATTTCTAACCCGTTAGTATATAAGTAGTATGCATGCATAGTTGTTGCTTGTCTTGGATGTAGGTCAGCTTTGGAAGGAGTATTGCGAACAAGTAATCAAGTACAGTGGAGGATCGACATCAAATGTCGAGAATGAGGTAGGTTGATATTTCCATGCATTTACTAAGAAAAGGGGATTTAAATCTAGGGATGAAAGTAGAAAAGTAGTTTCTCTTCGGTCATATCTGCATGCAAAGTCTGAACTCTATTTGCTAGTATGTAGGGAGATTTTACCCAACAACATACTTGCAAGAAAAATTGCTTCTGTTTGTATTAATAAAATGCCTCTTTACAAAGGTGTTCTGAGCACGAACTTTAACAGAGTCTCGGCTCCTTCTCAACTCTCTCTGCTTCTCTACTTCTATGATGTTATCATACAAAGAATATCTCTCTATCTTTTACATGAGGGGGCTCTTTGAGCTTTTCCCTCCAAACTCACCTACCCTATTCAATTACATTGAATGGGTTGTCTAGTCTAGAATTAGATCTAGATCTTATCTTGACAAACATTCAAGGCTATCTACTCTAATGCCTACGCAAAGGCACGGCTCCATGGCTCAACAACCTACAACATTAATTACATTCAATATCAAATTTGAAATGAGGCTGCACCTCTTCCCATTGAATGCATGTGCTAATGTGGGCTGGCTGGCTGGCTGGCTGACGTGGAGAGATGCTCCTACATCATACTCCTCAGCTACAAAATTCATGAGATCCTGCTCATGATATTCCCATCTCAGTTGTTGAAATCCTCCTGGATCCCAAACAATCTTCTAGAGCCTCCTTGCCCCATCTCTCTGCTACTTCTGTTGCTTATGTTGTTGCGCTGCTGCTGCCTTTTTGGCCAGCTTCTCCTTGCTGGTAGTCTCTGCTGACCCTAACATCATCTCCCTGATCTCCTTGATCACTTCGTCCAGATGCTCCAATGGCTGGCCCTGTTCATGCAGTCTCCTCAGCTACATTTTCTTTCGGCAGATGGGCAGATCATCATGATCTCCCATGTCATCTCCTTCATATGCTTCCAACCTCACTTGTTGGATGTGCATGCCCTGCACTATCACCCTTCTCTCTAGGGCTTCAATCTGTTCACACATATCCGCAAAGCTCAAGCTGTCTACCTCTTCTTCTTTAGCTTCTGCAAGCTCCAATGCTGCAATATTTTCAGCTTCCTGGCTGAAAAATATTGAGCCACTCCTCAGAATGCTCATATTCTTCTTCTGCTTGGGTAGCTTCTAATTTCTTCTCCAATTCTTCTTCCCTGACAGTCACAGCTGGTTGTCTTTCTCCTGCTATTGTTGCTTCATCTGCAACACAGATCTCTGTCTCCTTTGGGCTAAGTGGTAGGAATATTTCAATTCCCCCAATCATTAGAAGATTACTCCAATCTTCCTTATATGTCAGCTACTCTGGCTGATCCAAATCCATCTCTGAGCTCACCTGCTCTGTCATCTCCTCGAGCATATCTAAACTCACCTCTGAGTTCATGAGACCTTCAGATGGCCTCATTTCCATTCCCATGCCCACCTGGAAATTTGAAAACTTTCTGTTGCCCTCCTAGTAGTCCATGAGATCTCGCAGTGACCTCGTCTCATTTCCCTCTTGGAAACGTGAAATTCCCTGGCTATCCTCATGACAGTCTGTGAGATCCTGCAGTGACCTCAACTCCTTGCCCTCCTGGAAATTGGGAATTTCTGGGCTATCCTCCTAGCAGTCCTTGAGATCTTCAGCTGATCCCAATTCATCCTCACTACAAAGGTCTCTCCCAGTCTCTGGTTCACATACCTGAACCATATCCTCAGGTCCGTCGATGTTTTCAGCATGCCTCAACCATCCTCTTAAAATCCTATGCTATCTTCTAGCCATCAACTCCTTGACTGGCAATTTTTCTTTCGGCTTCCTCATGGGCCATTCATATACCCATCTTGACTTGGCGTTCTGCTGCATCCACAATGAAAGATTTTCCATTTCCGTCCTTATATCAATGAGATCTTCATCTATTTCTACTTTTCTCATCAGCTCTAGGTTTTTCCTTCCATCATATCTATAGCCTTCAATAACCATCTTTTTGTCTATCTACCCTCCTGGAAAACCTGTTGTTGTCACTCTGTAACCCTGAGTGTCTCCAGCCTCTCCTCAGTCTTCCTGACTGTCTCCTTGATTGTTGCCTACCCGCAAACAACCATCACAGAGTCCCCAACGCTCTTTCTTCCTTTGCCTTGCTTCACCTGAAATATACAGATGAAATCCCGCTCTGATACCACTTGGCGACCTCCAGTGACACAATCTCCTGTCAACTCGATTCCCTGATATCCAAAATGCCGATGGACTCTCAATCTTCACCACGTGTCCTCCATGGATGGATGGTCTAGATCTATTTCGGGACTTCACTAGGTGTGAAATCAAAATGCTCACCTCTGTGAGTCCCAGTGTCCGAATCCCCGATGTGGGTGATCTCGCGACATGTGTCCTCCTCAACCGGACGATCCAGATCTATTTCGGGAATTTCACTGTGAAGTTTCCTGATCTCTTGTCATCAGGACTTCTGAAATCCTGAAGTCTGAAATCTCTATAACTCTGCACTCTTCAGGACTTTTGCCTCTATGCTTGAGGTTTAAACCTCGTGTAGCTTCTGATCAATCCAACGGCTGTCGGGTATTCTGAGCAAGATCCAACAACTCAAAATCTCTTATGTCCTGCGCACTCCTCCATTGCTCCTTGGACGTGGAAATTTCAATGGTCCAGATCTCTTCACTATGATCTGATGGAAGCTGTGCCTCTCCTGATCTTGCATGTTCTTCCCAGACTTGGAAGAATTCCAAATGTCTAAAGGCCTCGAATTTTTCTCTCTTTCCTTAGCGAACTCTCTGATATTCAGTTTCACCTGTGTATATGAAAACACTGTCCCTCCAAAGCTTTCGTTCTCGAATCCTCAAAGGATTCCTCAACTTCTACACTCCTTGTAGAGTCTTTGCACGCACGAAGGTGCTATCCCTTCTGATCTTTTCCTGTAGCTTTGACCTCTAAGGAATTTTTCCCTTCTTCCTTCTCCTATAGATGGAGAAATATGATTCCCTCCCGGCACTCCTTCACTCGAGCAACCTCTTGCTGAGTCTGCAGGGTATTCAGTAACCCTGTGAAGATCCCTCTATGGACTCTTCTTCAATTTTAGAACTCAAAGATTTCTTCCTTCTGTGCTCTATCTACACCTACTCAATGCCCTCCTGGCAGAGTGTTTAGAATCCTCAGTGATTCTAACTTCTATTGAACTCGTAGCAGAGTGCTTCCTCAATGTAACCTGTGCATATGCTCAATGCCCTCTTGGCAGAGCCTCTATAGAACTCCTCAAAGATTCTGTCTTCTCATGAACTCAACAGAGTTCCTCTGTGCACTCTTTGCACCTGCTTGATGCCCACCTGTTAGAGCTCTTAGAATCGTTATTGATTCTGGTTCTCCTTGAACTCACAACAGAGTTCTTCTGTGCACTCTGTGCCTATGCTCAATGCCCTCCTGGAAGAGCTATACAGAACTCCTCAGAGATCCTGTCTGCAATTGTGTCTTCCCTACATAGCCCTACCTCCAAGGTGTTCAACAACCTTGAGGCCTTCCTCTAAGCTAATGATCTCCGCTGGTGTGCCCTCCTAGCATGCCTTTGTCTGAACCCGCAGAATTCAGAAATGCACCCTCTATGCACGACTATCAGAACCAGCAGTGTTCTATCACACCCTCTTGGTGTCAAGCCTCAAAGACCTCTAACCCTGAAATCAAACAACCCTTGCAAATGCATACCTAACATACATATACAACATACATTGAACACACATAGACATTCATTCAACACAGAAATACTTGCAGGAAAAGCTGCTTTTGTTTGTATTAATAAAATACCTCTTTACAAAGGTGTTCTGAGCACGAACTTTAACAGAGTCTCGGCTCCTTCTCAACTCTCTCTGCTTCTCTACTTCTATGATGTTATCATAGAAAGAAGATCTCTCTATATTTTACATGAGGGGGCTCTTTGAGATCTTCCCTCCAAACTCACCTACCCTATTCAATTACATTGAACGGGTTGTCTAGTCTAGAATCAGATCTAGATCTCAGCCTTACAAACATTCAAGGCTATCTACTCTAATGCCCGTGTAGGCACGGCTCCATGGCTCAATATCCTACAACATTAATTACATTCAATATCAAATTTTAAATGAGGCTGCGCCTCTTCCCATTGAATGTGTGTGCTAACGTGGGCTGGCTGGCTGGATGGTTGACATGGAGAAATGCTTCTGCATCAATTTTTTCTTTCTCTTCTTAAGTCTAATTCTGTCAATCTCTTCCAAAGAGCTGATCAGCTCTCCTTCCAAGTCAACCAAAACTTCTTCATCATGAGCATCACTTCCTGTTCTTTTATTATCATAATCCTCTTTGGCCATAAGCATGAAGTCATTTACCTTATCTTCACAGGAAGAGTCACTATCTGTGTCTTCTGAAGAGTCATCATTGTTTACACATAAAATTTTCTTTTTTCCAAATCTCTTGGGTTTGTACTTCTCTTCTCCTTCAGAGTTCTGGTCCTTCTGCTTGTGTGGACACTTAGTTGCAAAGTGACCTATCTTTCCATAGTTAAAACATTTGAAGGGAAACTTTCCTTGGTACTTTCTTGATCCTTTATTTATTCTTCTTACAAATTTTGCTTCAATCTCATCAGCCTCTGAATCCTCATTCTTGTTTTCTTTAAATGATGCTTCTCTAGTGGTATATTTATCTCTACTAATCCTCATTTCATAAGCAATTAGATTTCCTAGGAGTTGATCAATAGAAAAATTCTTAAGATCATTCAGTTCTTCTATTGCAAAAACTTTTGGATTGAATCTATCAGGCATAGATCTTAAGATCTTTTGAACTAGTAATATGTCTTCAATATTCTCACCAAGACATTTCATGGCATTCACAAGCTCCTCAACTCTTAAGAAAAAAATATTAACTATCTCATCCTCAGTCATATTTATTTGTTCAAACTATAATCTGTAGGTTTGAAGCTTGGCATCCTTTACCTTCTCATTACCTTCATAGTTTCTAATGAGTTTGTCCCACATTTCTTTGGGAGTTTCTAAGTGCATAAATTTTACAAATTCTACTTTTGCAATCCCACTCAGAATAACATTCATAGCCTTAGCATTGAAGATGAATTCTAGCTTAACATCCTTGGAAGCTAATACAACCGGCTGTACATAACTAGTCTCTACCACATCCCAGACATCTGCACCTAAAGCCATTATGTAGGTTCTCATCCTAACTTTCTAGAAGCCAAAGTTTGTTCCATTGAACATGGGGGGCCTTATTGGTTGATGTTCCTCCATGGCTAGTCATTTTTAAGTTTTAGGATCTACCCTTAAATAAATGGAACTCACTCTGATACCAATTGTTGGACAACTGAGGGGGGGGGGTGAATCAATTTTTACTGTGCTTAAAAAATTATGCTTATTTTAAACTCTTTACAAATCACTCAATGAAAATCAAAATAATGCAGTGAGGCAAGAAAATTAATATTCAACATGAATCACACACATGAAATATATAGAGACAGATATTTCCTGAGGAATCCCATAAAGGGAAAAATCTCTTATTCTTGGAATGATAAGTAATCTTTATTTTTTGTACATTATCATTCTTATGAGCACCAACTCATTGTGAGGCTACCACCTCTGTTCTACAAGTTGCAACTTGCTAAGAGTACCAACTCTCTGGTTTCTCTAGCACCCACTAGAAGGAAGCACGAAATCCCTGGTTTCTCTAGCACCCACTAGAAGGAAGCACCAACTCCCTGGTTTTTCTAGCACCCACTAGAAGGAAGCACCAACTCCCTAAGCGTTCCAGCACCAATTGGATGGAAGCACCAACTTAAAGTCACACAGGAACCGACCTATATAACAGAGAACAATAGTTCTCCCTTGCACCACCCTGCCACCCTTATTTTTCTGGCTGTAACCAGATGGAAACTACAACTCCTTGTGTTCAAGCACCCACTTGAAACTCTAAGGACACCAATCCTCCCTAGCACCTCCCTACCACCCTGAAATATACATATTTTCATTTTTCAACTTTATCACAGTGATACAAAATTGATCTATGGATTACCAGTCTCATCACTATTCTGCTACACTGCTCTTCTCTACCTGCATCCATGTCTCTCTCCTCAGGTTTGTTGCGCTTTTTGTTCTTATCTTGGATATGAATTTATGTTCCTTTCTTGTTATGTGCTTCAGTTACTGCACACTGCATGCTTCTACCCACATCAATCACACTCAACAACATCCCTCATCTCTTCTTTGTTCTATGTTTTTATACTCTCTGTGCACCTTCTTCATACCTCATGCGCAATGCCTCTGCATGCTCTTTACAACATCACTGTTCTTCCCTATAGGTTGTTCACTGCAACTCTTCCTCACTCCTGCATAGCTCGATAGAAGAAACCACTTCACTTCTCTGTTTTGCATGATTTTCACACGTCGAGTCATCTCCTGATCATCATGGCAACTCTTCATCTTCTTTGGCAGTTTTGTTCCCTGTGAGTTCATCATTAGTGTTTGTTATGTTGAGATTCCTTAGGTTCTCTGCTAGTCGATACTCTTCATCTTATCTGTCAGTTACAACCAGTCAATTATGGCTTCTTTGGATTCTAAGCCTCTTCCTTCATGTGACCACCGACAGTGACTAATCGCCTAATCAAAAAGGCGCTTCTCGATTTCTGTCTAGTGAGCACTGGCTCCTTTTCATGATATGAACTTGGGCTATGAGCTTCATGTGACCATGTGATTGTGGGCACATCCAAGGGTGGTTTAGACCAAACTTCTTTTTCCCCCACAATTCACCATGAGCCTCCACGTGTCGTTTCTCCAAAACCATGGTTTCCATTATGGCCCACTCATGAAAGATTAAAGCCCGAGCATGTTCTAGCCCCACAATGCAGCACAACTGTTGATCTCATCATCTTGACGGTGCTCCTAAAAATATGGTTTAGATATGTTCTCTCAAGTCTGCGGACTAGATCTCTCCTTCCTCCATCAATGACTGAGATTTACTCTGTGATCCAGGCTCCATGAGATTCAAATCTCAAACCCTACTGTTGTTGATTGGTTATCTTCTAGAATGAAAGATATGTTGACGGTCCTGACTAATTGCGGGATTGGAACTAGCGTGATATTTAATTCTCCTTTCAATCTCTGCAATCTATCCACGTTGGACAACTGAGAGGGGGGGTGAATTAGTTGTTGCCATGCTTAAAAAATTATGCTTATTTTAAACTTTTTAAAAATCATTCAATGACAATCAAAATAATGCAGGGAGGTAAACAATAGAATATTCAACATCAATCACACACATAAAATATACAGAGACAAATATTTCCTAAGGAAACACATAAAGGGAAAAACCTCTTCCTCTTGATATGATAAGTAATCTTTATTTTCTATACATTATCATTATTATGAGCACCAAGACATTGTGAGGCTACCACCTCTATTCTGAAAGATGCAACTTGTTGAGAGCACCAACTCTCTAGTTTCTCTAGCACCCACTAAAAGGAAGCACCAACTCCCTAGTTTCTCTAGCACCAACTAGAAGGAAGCATCAGCTACCTTGTTTCTCTAGCACCCACTAGAAGGAATCACCAACTCCCTAAGTGTTCCAACACCAACTAGATGGAAGCACTAACTTCCAGTCACACAGGCACTGACCTGTATAACAGAGAACAATAGTTCTCCCTTACACCACCCTGCCACCCTGATTTTTCTGGCTACAATGAGATGGAAGCTACAAATCCTTGTGTTCAAGAACCCACTTGAAACTCTAAAGACATCAATCCTCCCTAGCACCTTCCTACCACCCTGAAATATAAATCTTTTCATTTTTCAACTTTATCCCAATGATACAACATTTATCTATGGCTTACCAGTCTCATCATTATTTTGCTACACTACTTTGCTCTTCATGCATCAATGTCTCTCTCCTTGTGTCTGTTGTGATTTATGTTCTTCTCTCAAATATGCATTTATGTTCCCTACTTATTCTGCGCTTCATCTCCTGCACACTGCATGCTTCTCCCTGCATCAATCACACTCAACAACGACCCTCATCTCTTCTCTGTTCTGTGTTTTTATACTCTCTGTGCACCTTCTACATACCTCATGCACAATGCCTCGACATTCTCTTTAAAATGTCATTGTTCTCCCCTACATGTTGTTCACTGCAGCTCTTCCCCACTCCTACATATCTTGACAACAAAAAACACTTCACTTCTTTGTTCTTCATTCTTTTCTCACGTCGAGTCATCTCCTGATCATCATGGCAACTCTTCATCTTCTTTGACGGTTTTGTTCCCTGGGAGTTCATCATCAGTGGTCATTATACTGATATTCCTTAGATTCTCTAGAAGTCAAGACTCTTCGTCTTCTAGTCCCCTTCCTTCATGTGACCACCGGCGGTGACCAATCGCCTAATGAAAAAGGCGCTTCCTGGTTTCTGTCTAGTGAGCACTGGCTCCTTTTCATGATATGAACTTAGGCTATGATCTTCATGTGACCACACGATTGTAGGTACATCCAAAGGTGGTTTAGAGAAAACAACGTTTCGCCCCACAATTCACCACGAGCCTCCACACATTCTTTATCCAAAACTATGGTTTCGATTGCGGCCCGCTCATGAAAGATTAAGGCCCGAGCATGTTCTGGCCCCACAATGGAGCATGAGCATTAATATCATGATATTGAAGGTGATCCTGAATAGATAGTTTATATCTATCCTCTCATGTCTGTAGACCAGATCTCTCCTTCCTCCATCAGTGGCTGAGATTTACTTCATGATCCGGGCTCCATGATATTCAAATCTCAAACTTTATTGCTACTGGCTGGATATCTTCTGGAATGGAAGATTTGCTGACATATTTCCTATTCAATCGATATATCTGCCTTCTTTCCTTTTTCCATGCGCAATCCTTGGTCTCAATGATCAGATGACACGTGTCCCTCCAAACTCATGAATGAGATCAATTTTGCCTTTCGGGCTTCGAGAGTTTTGATTCTCAAACTCCGCTTGATCCCAAAGAATTTCACCCAAAGTCCATGATCCAGTGACATGTGTCCCTCTTGGATCAATGGTCAATATATCCTTCGGGTCTCTGGACTTCGGATATCTCAATTCTCAAACTCTCATTTTCTCTTCCTTTGCTTTTTCCTAGAGTTGTGTTGGCGGGCGAAATTTAACGCTCATCAACTAGAGAAGTGGATCTGGTCCGGGGTTGTCTAAATAACCCAAGTCGTTTGGGATGATCCACCCTGATGGGTTTAGCAGCTTCGTTGGCCGATCTAAGTCCTAGGGAACGAAAGAAAACTAACTAAAGGAACTAATCTAAGTGAAAATAACAATTAAAACAAACTAATAAACAAATCTGAAATATATGTATACAGTCTATTGTCTAATATTATACAGCAATAATTCTATGAAATTAAATGTTCAATTATCAACAGAATTAGATCTCAACTACAAATGTACAATATTTACAGATTACAGATTTTAAATTGAAAACCTAAAAAAAACATTTGTGAGCTGTCCTATGACAGCAAAGCTATTATTTTATAATTTTATAATTTTATGAAACAAAAATAAAGTGATAATTATCAAAGCTGAATAATTAAGATAACAATCTGTACTATAAAACTAAACTATACATCTATCTAAACTACTGAAAATTCTCTAATTTATAAATAACGATCTAACCTGAAGTAACGCTTTCCAATTTGTCCCGTGCAAAGAATCCGATTCAGCTGTTCGATGGGAGGAAACCCGCACTAGATTTTCCACAAGCTTCTTGTAAACAGGAAGTAGTAGTGCTCTTTGAATATAAATGACAGGAAAAACAAGACATAAAACTTACAAAAATCTTAAGATTTACAAATCATCACATTTAGATAAACCTGTATGCGAAGATTAGTACAAAATGATTCATTTAACGAAGAAGATAAACCTTTAATTCATTAAATTGAAACAAAGTAATTGCTGTACTTTTAAATTATGAGACAGTCGGATATGGACAACACATAAACCAAATCACATCAACCTGCAACGAATTATGATAGCTAAAGTAGTCGATAATTGATTGCAAACTGATATGAAGAAAACTTGAAATAAAAGTTTGATATATTGAAAGCTAAAGCTGTTACAAAACATCAACTTTCATCCCAGTTTGTATCCTCATAAGTCCAAAGTCTTTCTTCTCCCAATAGTGATGATGGTTCCATTACAAAAAATAACAAATATTTAAAGGCCACAGGGTAAAACATCCCTGTGGGAATTATCAAAAACAGTTTACAAAAAATCTGGGAATAATCTCCCAAGTCTCTATTTCTGCCTATGACTAACAAACTAAAAAAAAACTATATAACTGCCATAGCATGTCCAATTTTCCATTGAAATTCGTATGTACCTGTGGGTGGACAAGAATAGGCAAAGTTAGATAATGTTTTATTTGTAAAATTAATAAAAATCTAAATTTTAAGACTAGCTACAGAATCTCACGATTCTGTAGCTGGTCTAATTTGCAAACAGAATCATTTTAAATCAATCCAAAACTAACAGAAATATATTCGAACTATCAAACAAATATTTAATTGCTAATTGTAAACAAAGAAAATCATTTACATCAGAAGTAACCAAATCTTTATGCCAATTTGAAACAGACAGAAATCATGTTTAATTAACCGAATGGTAACAGGGATATGTGCAATCTGTCAAACACCTTTTATTGCCAATTCGGAGCATACAGAATCATTTTGATAATTCGAAACCAACAAAATCATTATTGAATCAATCTCAATTGAAACAACAAATCTTTCATATTCATTCAATACAAACGCAATAGTTTATGTCGACTCAGAACTTAACAAAATCGTTGTTGAATCTAAACATAACTAACAAAATCGTTCTTTAATTCAAAACTAATAGAATTATATCAAACCAATCTTCAACGCATATACAAATAATTATGCTAATTCAAGGCACGCAACATTGTTTGTGAATCCAACCAAACAGAAATGAATCAAACTAACTCATGGCCGACACAATCGTTACATTAATCTGGGAACAATCAAATCGTGTTAAATCAATTCATAGCTATAAGATTTTAGCAAACAAATCTTTTGTACAGGTCGAATGTAATCGTAATTCAAAATGAAAATATTCATTCAAAACAAAACAGAATCGTTTCTTGAATCTTATTCGAACAGAACTAAACAAAAGCAAACCCAATCGACTACCCTTAATTCAAACCAACTCAAAAACAATTCAATCGTTTATACTAATCTGAGAACAATAAAATCGCATTATCCAAATCATAGCTATATTTGATTTTATCAAAACAAATCATGCTAATTCCAAACGAAATCTTTCATGTTAATTCAAATAGAAAAACGAAAACATTTCTGGTAATTGGAAGTAAACAGAATTGTTTTTAATCTATTCAAGCAAACAGAACTAATTGAAAGCAAACCCAATTAGTTATATTAATTCAAACCAACTCATAAAGAAAAATTGATGTTGAAATACATATCTGGGTAGTAAGAAAATGATTCAATCAGATAACTTTGAATTGATGAAGGTCGTTGCTGTCTCAACATTCCTGAAGACAATTGAACCAGTGGTCTTTTGCTTCTTCTCGTTGGCTTGTAGCTTGTTGTTCTCCTTTGACAGCACTGTCACCCGTTCCTCTAATGATTTGTTCTTAGATTGCAACAGGGGCACGTCCGTGTAGTAACGTTCAAGCCAAGAATTGCATTGAATACATGATAATTGATCGGGGCTTGACATCACAGATGAGGGTTCGTTCAAGTTACCAGGGGTTTCACTGTGAATCTTAATTCCTAGGAAGTTAGGGTCATTCTTGAGGCACGGAGGTAAGTTGGAAACATAGTCATAGGGTTCCATAGAGTAGATTCCATGAGAATAGGGTATTCCTCGGCTAGGAAATGTTTGATCTCCGAGTCTGAATCCCCACTCAAGACAATAGGCTTTTGGTCAGTGCTCTGTTTAGGCTTGTTCCAAGCACATCTCGATATCCATCGTGCATTTTTCTTTCCCTTACTATTGACACCAGTATCACCTTTTCTTTTCTTCCTTACAGGCCTCTTGACGGCCTTAGTATTATCTTTAGCACACGGGTCGGCCATGGTATCGGGTAGATAAATGTTGGGGCAATTCAAGGGTTTGACAGGGGGTAGAAGGGTAGGAGATGGCACTATAGGCACAACCAGAGTTTTAGTAACTACAACCTTGTCCACTTGGACATACTCGGGAGTTGCAAAGCCATTCCTGGATAGGAAGGCTTGCCAACAGTCACCACTAAGGCTCAGATGATGAACGATAATGACTTTGATCAAGCAGTGATGGAAAAGGTTGCCATCAGCCTTCTCACGCTTAAATCATTTGGACATCTTATACAGACTACATAAAATATAATGTGGCATATTCAGAGGGTAGTCTATAAAATTCATCAATAACCGAAGATGATACAAAAATACCAAGCCATAATGACCCTCGCAGGTCACAAACTTCTTAACAATTGCCAAAAGATCGTGCCACCTGGGTTTGAGGGCAGTGACATGCATTCCTCTATCACAACTAACAATCTTTCTCGATGTGAATAGGAGCGGCCACGACACCTCGTCCACTTTGGAATTTTTAAACCACCTTTGCCCTGTAGCTGGTAGTCCTGTAGCTGAGCTTAGGAATTCCTCATTTAGCTCGAGTTGTATGTCTCTGACCTTAGCCCTACATCCTTCAAAGGTGAGGGCGAACTGTTGGGCTACCGAAAGGTTGAAACCCTCAAATCTTTGGATAAAAACCAGCTAGCCGCAATTTTCCAAATCCTTACGAGCATTGTCGAATAGCAGGAGTGTTTTGTTTCCATTAGGCTCTATGCGCACCAAAGGTGCCATAGATGAGGGCACACAGTGAGCTGGGTAAAGGGGCAAGGGTTTGGACAGGGTATACACAGGATCGAGAGCTCAGGGTTTTTCCCAAAACCAACAGAGGTAACCCGGGAGAGAAGGCAGGCATTAATGCCCAAGTGTGCGAGGGTGGTGGAACGAAATAGGCCCATGCAACACCGTCATATCCAAATGTACAATCAACGACGCATATGGTGATCACTATTGCAATGTGTTAAAAGAAATTCCATTCAAACAATTAATGAAATCTATGGTAAGTCGACCCAAATATTTGCAGAAGCATAGTGTTTGCATGTTTTTTTTTTTTTTAAATCAAAACAATGTTTCGAATAAGGATTTGACAATAAAACTTATGCATTGTATGAAACTATTGAATTAAGGGTCTAATCACCATGCTAATGCATTGTTATGAACCTATCGAATTCGATCGAAAGAAATAGAACATCAAACCACCATTGAATCAAGGACTCAATCATAATCATTAGAATATCATCACAGTCTCATCAAAATGAAATCATATTAATAACAAAAAAAGGTCAAATGAGCAAAGGTTTTGGTGTCTTGCCAATTGAGTAAAATGAACACATAAACAAGAGTAACCATAATAATGCAGTGGCGATTTTTAATGCTATTGACATGGCTTCGAACCAAGGTTTTCACGCTTGCAGTCATGAAAACAAAAACAAAAGGCAGGTGTGCGAATGAGCAAAAGATTGTGATGAGAATCAAGGGTTCCAAACACTTGTGTAGGCAGCCTATAAAGATAGGAGAGAAAATGCAAAATGGCTGCCAACAATGGCGACACACTGGTAGAAGCAGTTATCTCTGCCAAAAGAACAGATTCAGATTATGATAATGAGAAAAATTCAAACTCAAAAACAACCAAAAAATTGTTTAAACATCATTATTAATCAAATATTCTAGTAGTGTTTAAAGGATGAAAACTGATAACAGTCTTAAGACAAACGAGCCACAATATTAAAGATAAAATCTCCAATACTGTTGACAGGTCCACTGCTGCCAGCAGGCGTTTATAGCCTCGACAGGGTTTCCATTTAACCCACTCTGATATCCGTATCCTGCCAAGAAGTTCCAGATCAGAATAAAGGACATTTTTAAGGTCAAGAGATTTCATATTTATGAATTTTCATATACCCGACATTGCTTCGCTGCCAGCGGGCCTGTTCAGTACCCTGACGAAGTTGTCTTGGCGTCATGCATGCATTTAGCCACTGCCAGCAGACCTGTTCAGCATCCCGACGGGTTTAAAAGCACTTCCCACAGCTCTTTTATAATTTAATTTATTAAAGATATATAATTAAGCGGGGTGACGTTGAAAATTATGATATTTTAAACAAATTTTTACAGACCTCAACAGAATTTTTTAGAACTGTCCTTCATTAAGATTCAGAGATGGTTTGTTTACAAAATCGACCTTCTATGGCAGGGAGACATCTTTTGAGTCATTCCCTTAAGGAACAGGGACAGCGTAAAAAGATAATAGATGATCATGACAGGCTTTACTCACAGACCGAAATCAGTTAACTTCTTTCAAACAACAGTTTTTGCTCAACACAGATGTCAATTTCAGAAGTATATAATTGATGTTTACACAATTTTTCAGCAGTCATTTCCATGAAAGAATTTTCTGTTTTCATTGTCTGAACAATTCAAAAATCAGGTATGTGTACTTCCAAAAATAAAAACTGATAAGTGCAAGGAAAAAAAATCAAAACCAAAATAGTAAAAGAAAAGCAAACAAAAGAAAAATATGTACACAATATACACAGGGTTGTCATCAAGTGAAATATCTTTTCAGAGCTTGGCCATTCACCGGATAGGTGTCTGGCTGCCCTTCTAGACTCTGTAATCGGAAAGAGCTAGGACCCAATTTCTCAGCAATTAAAAACGGTCCAAGCCATAAGTTCTGAAACTTGGTGTTCTCTCCCTTTCCCTCATGCGGTTTGTCCCATTTCAAGACAACTTCACCTACTTCAAAGTTCCTATCAGAGGCAGAGTTAGAATCAAACCAACTTTTGACCACTAGTTGATGCTGATCTAACTTTAGCTTGGGCTCTTACCTCTTCTAGTTTCATTAAAGTGTTAATTCAGTTTTCCAAAGGGGGACAATCCTCTTCTTGTATTTTATGCGATAGCTGTAGTGAGGGAAGAAGGATATGTGGCAGCAGAATTGCTTCTCTGCCATAGACGAGAAAAAAGGGAGAGTTACCTACAACAGTTTTTGGTGTTACCCTATCAGCCCAAATTGCGTTTAACAGTGCATTGTGCTAGTTTTTGTGATTTTCAGCTACTGTTCTCTTGATAATTTTAATCAAATTCTTATTTGTTGATTCTGCCAATCCATTGCTGTGGGGGTAGTAGTTGGTAGAATACTTCAATTTAATTCCTTTTTCTAGAGCGAACTCTCTCATCTCAAGAGATGAAAAGTAAGAAGCGTTATCGAATACTAAACAGTCAGGGATACCAAAACGAGTGATAATATTCAAATTTAAAAAGGCAATTACCTGACTGGTATTCACAGTTCTTAATGCGGCAGCTTCAGACCACCTGGTGAAGTAATCTGTGGCTGTTATGATAAAATTATGCTGTTGTGAGGATGGCAGATTGATTGGACCTATAATATCAAGGCCCCACTGCTGAAAGGGGGAGTCTACTGAGACAGGCTGCAAAGGAAAGGCTGGTTTTTGTAACCGCCCGGATGCTTTTTGACAAATAATACATTTGCGACACAAGGCATGGGCGTCACTAAAAAGTGTGGGCTATTAATAACCATCTCTCAAAACTTTATGGGCAGTGGTGTCACCACCAAAATGCCCACCAGCTTCTCCTGCATGCAACTCTAGCAATAATTTTTCTACTTCATCTTTCTCAAGATAGCGCATTAGTACTCCATCAAAATTTTGATGAAACAGAATACCATTAATCAAATGAAAGGAGGAATATTTTAATCTTAACGCTCTTCTTTTAGTGGGATCCAGGTGACGGGGGGCTGACCCATGTTCAAGACAGAATTTTATATCATCATTCCATGGACTGGCAGGGTTTTGTGTACAGCATATTGCATTTTGATTGTGTTGTCCTAGGTTTGACATATTGTTTTCTTCTTGCTGCCCTGCTGCTGAATCAACAACTAACTTGCATAACCCTTGGCCTCTCACTATCTGAGCTGGGGTAATTTCTATGTCGTACTCCTGTAGGGAGGTAACCCAGTTCGCCCTCTTTTCACTTAGTTATTTCTACACTAACAGGTTCCTAACGGCTGCGTAAGGGACAATAATCTTCGTCCAAGATTTCAAAAGATAAGATCGGAAGTGCTTGACTGCTTTGAAAATAGCGTAGGCTTGCTGATCTACCGCTGGGTAATTAAGTTCCATGCCTTTGAAAGCAGAGCTCATAAAGGCAATGGGTACTTCATTGTTTTCAGCGTTCTTTTGAGTTAGGACAACAACATAGGAGCGGTCAGAAGCGAATTTGTAGAGCGTGAAGTCTTGCGAAAAGTCGGGTCTCATGAGAGAAGGAGCGTCTATTATGGCCTTTTTTTATCAAATTGAAAGCTTGATTTTCTAAGGGTCCCCAATGATATTGTGCATCTTTCTTAATTAGGTTCTGTAAAGGTTTGACCATCTCGGAGAAACTGGGGACGAATCTCCTAACAAAGATTATCTGGCCTAAGAAAGACTGCATAGACTTTTTGGATGTAGGAGGGGGAAGTTTCGAGATGAATTGAGTCCTTTCAGGGTTGATAATCATCCCTTTGCTTGACACAATGAACCCTAAGAGTTTCCCTTGTTCTACTGCGAAGATGGATTTTTTAGGATTCAAGGAAATGCCGTATTTACGACATCGCTGTAGAATAGCTCTTAAATGAGCTAGATGATCAGTTTTGTTTTTGGAAAATACAGTAACATCATCTAAGTAAACTACGACAGATTGATTGATTAAGCCTTGGAAAGCGATGTCCATCACTCTCTGGAAAGTGGCACCAGCATTAATCAATCCAAAGGGCATTTTCTTGTAAGCATAGGTGCCCCATGGAGTGCGGGAGGTAGTTTTAAGTTGGTCTGGAGGAGACATCAGGACTTGGTTGTACCCTGAAAAACCATCCAATAAGGATAGTCTCTCAGAACTAGATACCTGTTGAAGGATCTGTTCCATGGGTGGGACAGGATAATTGTCTTTATCAGACGATCTATTAAGGTTTCAGAAATCAACGCAAAGTCGGATTTCCCCACTTTTCTTCTGGACAGGGACCAAGTTAGAAACCCATTGTGTGTGCCTAACTGGGAAAATTATCTTAGCATTCAGGAGTTTATTTAATTCTTTTTTGACGGTCGGTTCGAGCTTAGGGTGCATTTTTCTTAACTTTTGTTGAAAGGGTAAGGTTTGGGGTTTTATAGGAATTACATGTTGTATGATGTTAGGGTCGAAAGTTTTAAGGTCATCATACGTCCACGCAAAAACATCTTTAAATTCTTTAAATAATTTAATAAATGCGGCTTTCTCTTGTTCAGAGCACCCCACCCCTAAATTAATGCACTGCGGATTGTCATTAGTTCCCAAGTTTACTTTTTCATACGATAACGAGGAACTATTTGTTTTATAGTTGACCGATTTTTTGAATTTATCTTGAAGATCGTAAAATTTCTCTAATCTAACTATAGACTTAGGGATCGAATTTACCATGTCAGATGAAGATTCAGGAGATCTCAGGTCTAGTATTACTGTGAAATCACGCAAATTGTCGTCGTGAGTGCATTCGTCGATTACCGCGCCTTGAAAAGTTTCTTCCATATGCAGGAAGCTAATAATCTGTTGATCATCGTCGAAGACTCTCCAATTCGTGATGTTGTCGGGAACGGATGGCCTGAACAATAGTTCGACAGAGAATGCATTTGGAGACAAGCCTTCTGCAGGAAAGAGTTTGGAAGCTACATTAGCTAGTAGATCAGCTTCAGAATTATTCAATCTCAGAATAGAATTTATATTGAAAGCAGAAAACTTATTCATTAAATTCCATAACTCAGATTGGTATCTTTTAAGATGCGGAGATAGACAGTGGATAGAATCTCTTACCTGTCTAACCACGATTTCAGAATTGTCGAAGACAATCAAGTTTTGAATGTTCATATCTAAAGCTTTTATGAGGCCCTGCAGTAAAGCCTCATATTTTGCTGTATTATTAGTACATTAAAATTCTAGCCTACATGCAATCAGGGTTTTGTTACCTGTCGGATCAATAATAGCGCAGCCTGCACTAGCTCCTTCTTTGGACTTTGACCCGTCAAAGTACAGAGACCAAATTTGATTTTTATCGAGTGCATGAGACCATTGTGTAGAAGCTGTTGGCTGCACATATGCTACAATCTCGGACTGTTGTTCTGGGTTGGTGATAGCTGAAGTCTCGGCCATGAAATTTCCAAAAAAGGTATCCATCCCTTGTATTTTGAGTGAATCAACAGAAGGTGTAAATGGCTCATTGGGATCGTTCAAATCTGTGACCGTGAACTTAAGGTAGCGTTCACGATTTACCTTGATTTTGTTGGGTTTGCCATTCTATGGAAGCCACAGGTGAGACCAATCTGTCACAAAATAGCCATGTAGCTGCTCTGACTAGTCCCTGCTTAAAAACAGACCATACACTTTTGGAATATCCACAACAATAATATCAATAACTTGATGAACTTTGGGGTTAGATGATAATCTTATAAGCACATTCCTTAATTCGCCTATGACTTTAACACTAGTTCGATCAAGTTGGATGATTTTTAAAGTGGATGGTTCAACTTCAGCGTTAATCTTCTGACACACAGACCATGGCATCACATTGGATGACGCCCCTGAGTCTACCATACAATTGTGCACGTTTCTATTAAAGATTTTGAAAGTTAACAAAAATGGAGGTACATTTCTGCGAGTACTAAGTGTGGAAGCTTGTGCTTTTTTACTCGCAATTTCTAAAGCTAATTTATCTACATTTGTTACATTATTTATAGGAAGGCTTCCTTTATTGTGAGGATCAGGATTATTCTTAGTGGAAGTCTTCTGAGGAACTTTGTTCTGAACAACCTTGTTACTGCTGGAATTACCATTTTTGCTATTCTCTGAGATGTTCTGTAACATTTTTTGTAGCGGAAATGAAAATTTTGATAACTCATAAACAAAAATGTTAGCCCTTAAATTTTTAAGATCTTCAACTAAATCATAATCTAAGTTGGCGTTTACATGACTCTGTTTAGTCTCAGCTAGTTTAGATTTCTTTCGGGGAAAAGTCGTAGTGTTTTCGGAAGAAGGTTTGTTTGTTGTCTTACTCCTAGTATTGTAGGGATGTACTGTACCGAAGTTAGATTGAAAAATGGTATCCGAGAAGTGTCCAAAAATGTTCGGAGAAGATTCTTCTTCTTCAACTGTCTCTTGTCGAACTACCTCCTTAGGAACCTCAAGAGGCATCAAGTTATCCTAGGCTTCTAGAATTGTTTGAAGGGCATATTGCAGACTTTCTAGATTTAGGCCCTCGGTAGTTGGATTAGGTCGGTTGGTGGGAAAAGGCTTCCTGAACGCGGGTTTGTAGGGCCCTTTACTCGAAGAAGCTTCTTTGGCCATCCTTTTCAAATCTATAACTTGATTTGATAGTTTTTGAATGACTTTAGTTAGGTTTTCTAAATCCGAGATTTTAGGTTGTGCTTTATTTTGAGCAGGTCTTGGAGGATTTCAATCTTCTTTTTGGAAGATGAACTAGTTTCTGTTTCGTTGCTAGTAGTGTCTTTCAAACTAAGTATGTCTTTTTCAATCTGGATGGCCTCTTCGAAGGCCTCTAACAATGTGGCATTCTTAGATCGTTTGACCCAAATGGATATACTTTGATGCAAGGCCTTAGTATAGTATGCTATGATAAGATTCTCGGCAGGCATGGAATCTGTAGGGATTCGGTTCTTAAGTGTTAAAAATCTTTGATTAAAGTCTTTAATTTTCTCTTTTGGGTTCATTCTTAAGCTAGAAAGCTCCATAACTAGGACTTCTGGGGACTTATCGTCTCCGAACTTCTCAAGAAAGTAGGATTCAAACTTTTCCCAAGACACAATGGTATGGGGTTGCTGGGAAAAATACTAGGTAGAGGCATTGCCCTCAAAAGTATAAGGGAACAACCTACAGACTACGTCTTCATGCTCAAAATTACGGAGTCTAATGGCTAACATAAACTTTTTAATTTGATCTTTTGCAATATGTTTAGAGTCAGGGTCAAACTTGGGAAGCCACTTCTCCAGATGTTTGGGTAAGGGATGTTGAGGCCCAGGTACGGCTACTGCATCTTGGTCGAGCCAGGGTCTGGCAGGATTGTTCTGGTTGGCCATTGGTGTAGGCGGTGTGGAAGGCTGAGAAGGGGAACTACCTTCGTCAAAAGAGTCTTCTCCTGAAGAAGAAGGAGACGATGGAGGTGGTGAGGGTGGTATTCCAGTTCCTCCTGTAGCAGGAGTGAGGATTGGATCTGTAGGGTTTAAAGTGAGGTTAGTGCCTCCAATATGTTCTCTGATATCAGATAAATCTAAAGGTTAGTCCAAAGGCCAATTTGGTTTCCTTAAACGAGAGAAGGCACTATGTGTTATTAAGAGAGATTGGTGGACAATCTCTTGTATGTCACCACCTGTAGGATTTGGGGTTGTTGGTTCAACTGTGATCCGTAGATCGTCGTTTGATGTGGTTGTTGTTTGAGGGGGGATGTTGTCATTTGAATGACTTCTTATCACTATAGGTGAGCGGTTGGGTGGTGGAGGAGTCTTACGACCGCCTCGTGCCATTAATAAATTTCATGCCCTCCTTCTAGCGCCATTTGTTGGAGGGAGAAATTGAACGCTCGTCAACTGGAGAAGTGGATCCGGTCCGGGGTTGTCTAAATAACCCAAGATGTTTGGGATGATCCACCCCAATGGTTTTTGTAGCTCCGTTGGCCGATCTAAGTCCTAGGGAATGAAAGAAAACTAACTAAAGGAACTAATCTAAGTGAAAATAACAATTAAAACAAACTAATAAACAAATCTGAAATATATATATACAGTCTACTTTCTAATATTATACAACAATAATTCTATGAAATTAAATGTTCAATTATCAACAGAATTAGATCTCAACTAAAAATGTACAATACTTACAGATTACAGATTTTAAATCGAAAACCTGAAAAAAAACATTTGTGAGCTGTCCTATGACAGTAAAGCTATTATTTTTGAATTTTATAATTTTATGAAACAAAAATAAAGTGATAATTATCAAAGCTGAATAATTAAGATAACAATATGTACTATAAAACTAAACTATACATCTATCTAAACTAATGAAAATTCTCGAATTTATTATCTATCAAATTGCAAATAACGATATAACCTGAAGTAATGCTTTCCAATTTGTCCCGTGCAAAGAATCTGATTCAGCTGTTTGATGGGAGGAAACCCGCACTAGATTTTACACAAGCTTCTTGTAAATAGGAAGCAGCAGTGCTCTTTGAATATAAATGATAGGACAAACAAGACATAAAACTTACAACAATCCTAATATTTACAAATCATCACATTTAGATAAACATGTATGCGAAGATTAGTACAAAATGATTCATTTAACGAAGAAGATAAACCTTTAATTCATTAAATTGAAACAAAGTAATTGTTGTACTTTTAAATTATGAGATAGTAAGATATGGACAACACATAAACCAAATTACATCAACCTCCAACGAATTATGATAGCTAAAGTAGTCGATAATTGATTGCAAACTGATATGAAGAAAACTTGAAATAAAAGTTTGATATATTGAAAGCTAAAGTTGTTACAAAACATCAACTTTCATCCCAGTTTATATCCTCATAAGTCCAAAGTATTTCTTCTCCCAATAGTGATGATGGGTCCATTACAAAAAATAACAAATATTTAAAGGCCACAGGGTAAAACATCCCTGTGGGAATTATCAAAAACAGTTTACAAAAAATCTGGGAATAATCCCCCAAGTCTCTATTTCTACCTATGACTAACAAACTAAAACAAAACTATATAACTGCCACAGCATGTCCAATTTTCCATTGAAATTCATATGTACCTATGGGTGGACAAGAATAGGCAAAGTTAGATAATGTTTTATTTGTAAAATTAATAAAAATCTAAATTTTAAGACTAGCTACAAAATCTCACGATTCTGTAGCTAGTCTAATTTGCAAACAAAATCATTTTAAATCAACCCAAAACTAATAGAAATATATTCAAACTATCAAACAAATCTTTAATTACTGTTAAGCCCTAATATTGGCTCATTACCACTTAATTGGGGCATATTAGATTAGTAATGTTATTTTATTTATGTGGGCTTTAGGCCATTAGTTGTGATTTAGATTAGTAATGTTATTTTATTTATGTCGGCTTTAGGCCATTAAAACCTCCTAGTCT